>CAXIUP010000025.1:42500-222500 GCA_964035015.1 Corallium rubrum
AAGATATGTAACCATAATACTCATTATGCACATGTGACGTAAAAAGTTGTGTCATTTGCATATCAAACAAACTGGAATATCTCAAAAACCAAGCAAGGAAACCAAAAACTGCAAAAGATGTTATTTTATCATTTTAAATGGTCTTTTCAATAAGACAAACTCAATTTTCGAGTCATATGCCCTTTAAGAAATGTTTCCTTGTTATTCTCCCAACAAAATTATTCTTGTTTCAAGAAAAAAATTCTTAAAACAAGTTGCTTTTTTTCTTAAAATAAGAAAATGATTTTTTGCTGTGTTCAGCCATGTTTCTTCCACACCCTTTCTTCTACAATCTTCGTCGCCAATATGTTATGTAGCCTAGCTAGTACACTACACGTGGATACAACAGATCAAGTCCTTTAAGGTGGAATGGTACCCAGAAGGAATTTTTTTTTTAAATTGGTGTGAACAAATTGCTTTTTATGCCATGTTATTACACTCAGTAAGGGAAATTGTTTAGACAAAACTTTTAACAAAAATGGTTACCATGGCAACCATGCCACACCCATAAAAGTAGTATAGAACATGAGGGTATGGGGCCACTTTTTTTTTTCTCAACAAAGACAGCCCCCAGATGATCAGATTCAGCAAGGAGGGTTGCCCGAAACGGTAAGCTTTTTTAAAAAATTTTTTAAGTATAAGAAAAAGGGACGGAAAGAGACCAAAACCAAAAAAAATAAATTCGGAATTCATCAAGAAAGGATGTTTGAAAGGGGAAAATAATTTTCGCGCCTCCCAAAACCCATTTTCGTCTGCTTATACTTCAAAAAGTGAGAAAAACGACCCACCCCTTTCAGACGCCTCTGCTGGGTCTGGTATGGAACACTTCAAAGCGATCAGGGTTGTGGTTTTGACACACCTTACTTACTCCCCGATTTCTGCTCAGATACTTTTGTCTTGTGTTGATACACATGTTTCCCCACAGTTACACCACCAGATAACAGTCCGAGGCATGGTATGTACGGCGTGATCATGGCCACAACCTTACCAACGTCACTTTTCAACAGTTCGTCTTTTTGTAATCATGACAATTTTAATATGGAGGGAATTGAACTTAAACCATTAGACCTAAATCATGACTTAGACCCAAATCCTGAAAATGGTCAGGAGGAAACAGATTTTGGGGGTACTGATGCTTTGGAGGACTTTTCAGAGTATAATAGTGTTGGGTCTGGTTATGTTATTGATGGTCCCACTGTAAATAATGTGTCAGAAAACAGAACTGAGAGGATAAGAAGAAGGGCTGCATATGGAAATTGTGAGGATTTTTTTACAAATATACTGGAACTGGAACCACAATGCACTGACCCAATGTTTGTTGACTATCTGATTGATAATAACATATTAAGTATATCCAGGGAGTTTAGTGAGTCTGGTTTAGTTATCGATTATTCTGTGAAATATTTGGGAGGTGATTTCCGAACAATTGGACGGGCTTTAACTGTGGAGGATGATGATTTGCTAAGGGATGGTGTCAGAACACACTATGATGAGTGGACTAAGGCTAACCTAAGTAAGAAACTAAGGAAGGCTGGAATTGTGACTGCTATTGGTTTGGGGGCGGTTGCATTAGTAACTGGTCTGTCTGTAGGTCTAACCAGGAAGGGATCTGATATAGTTCATCAGGCTAAGAAATGGGAAAAGTTACATCCATCGGAGAGAAGAGACACGGTACCGTGGACAGAAATACAAACAGCTGGTGGTAAGGTAATTGTTTTCACTGGAGAGTATTTAATAGTGTTTATCATGGCGGCTGGATTATTTTCCTATCGTTACACTAAGAGAGAGTAATCTATAAACATAAGTGGGTGAAAATATATACCTTACCGGCTACGATCGGCTTTTGTTAGTTGTAATCGGTTTCTGTTGGATACGATCAGCTTTTGCCAGCTACAATCAGCTTTTACCAGCTGTAATCGGCTTCTGTTGACTACGATCGGCTTCTGTTGACTACAATCGACTTTTGCCGACTACAATCGGTTCCCGATGGGTTTTCCGACATATCGTTCGGAGAGTGTCACGTGACACTAGTGTTGACATTCCATTGGGCGTTAGCAACCACGATTTTTTCAAGCTGCGTTGAAAATGAACGCGACTCTAAAAAAATCGTAGTTGCTAACGCCCAATGGAATGTTGTTTACGAAGTTGTGTCGGTACCTGTCACTTTCCGGCTGAATTTGCATATTTTCTACAGGTTATGTCTACCGGTTCCAGATGGCTACAGTCGGCTTTTGTTGACTACAATCGGCTTTTGTCAGCTGTAATCAGTTTTTGTTGGCTACAATCAACTTCCAGACTGCTTTGTTTACTGTGGGCTGTCGGTTCTGATTAAATATTCTTGTGTCCGTACGCGTAGGAGTTAATCCCGTCTCCCAGCAGGTATCTTTTGTCGTCAAAGCATAAGAGTGATATTTTATTTATTTCATAACTACCTAACTCATGGTTTACACTTCGAATTGTTTTCATTTTCTGAAACACTTGTTTCTTACCAAATAGTGTGTCTTTGTAGTTTTCATGTTTAATTTGTTTCTTAGTGACACTCTTTTTAACTCCCTTCGCGGTTTTGCCACCTGCTCCGTTGTCTTTTAAATACGAATACATTTTACTTCTGAGACCAACGAACTCAGCTATAGGAACGCCAGCCGCTTCGTCCTTCATTTTCCCAATGACTTTTTTGTTTGAATTGTTGTAGTAAGGTGAGCTTTCTGAATAGTCCGAGTTATCGAAAATATTTTTATTAGCCCAGAAGTCTTTGTAAACGTCTTCTGTTTTGATTTCATATGTCAGGCTGTCCGTATCTGTAAACAACAACTTAGCATCGTTTCCATATTTTTCTAATATATAGTTGTAATGGAAATCGTACATCAATACCTTCGATAGATCTAGAATACACATACCAACGTAAGCCGGTCGGTTTAACGTAAGAACTTCCTTAATCTTATGAACGGCAACAAGGTTTTCGTTGAATATTTTAGCGGATACGAAGGTTGGTTTGGAAGCCAGCCTCAACAGCTTTTCTTCACACGTGACCAACCGGACATCTACACGCTTTCTCAGGTTCTCCATTGTTTTACCGAAGACGCTGTTGTTCATTAGCTTGAAGAAGTCCTTTTCGAAGGCGTTCCTGGCGGCGGTTCTCTTCACCGTGTTGAAGTCGATGTACTGCTTCAGCCACTCCGATTGATTGAACAACAAAACCCGGTGAACTTTTTTCACCCTTATTCCAAGCCTAACGTACAGCTGTAGGTTTCTATAGTGGACGACATACCTTTCCTTTCCCATCAGGTTGGTTACCAACTTACTGACACCACCAACACTGACACCGAACTTCCTCCTAATCTCAGAACAATACTCCGACAACATATCTTCCCGTATTTCCATCTTCTCAGGGGCTAATGGGTAGTCGTTGTGTAGATCGTGTAGTTCGGGAGGATACTCAAGGTCAACCTCAAGTATCATTCCAGTCCGACTGTCATTCTCCGGAAGTTCCCAAGCCAGGTTTTTCAGCTTACCCTCACTCATCCACTTAAATCCACCAGTCGGAAGGCACTGACTCATGGCCCAACCGTATAGATTATTGGCGTCCAAATACATTATATACTTTACAGCCTCGTCCTCACTATACCCCTTCATATATGGGTTGTTGGCTTTCCCATATCTGTTGGCTATGTAACTGACACCACCTCTCAGTCCTTTCTCGATAAACTGGAACATGTCGATGTCAGTCATCAGCTCCAGCTCAATCCCAGTCATCTTCAGCATAGCGTCCCATGCCAACCCAGGTGAGGTGAAATAGTGACAGGGGTCCAACCCATAGTACTGAACACAGGTCTTCCTAAAGTTCTCAAAGACGTCAGCTAACAGCAGCACATCTGATTTTAGATACACGTCATGGTAGTCCCCCATAGTTCTCATCCCAAACGACTCCCAAACCTCCAAAGCGTGTTGGTAATCGATGTCTGATATTTCCTCATCGTTTAGTACGCTATAAAACTCACTCTTTGGTGGTAACCCCATTTCCTCAAACCGACTGAAGTTGTCCATGTAGTCATAGGGGTAAACACCCTTCGTCCTCATCAAGTCCAACCTTTCACCAAATTCTTCAGCTGTGTATCTAAAGGCGTCCCCCGGGAGATTTCCCACCAACCTATCCAATGAACTACTCATGAACTGAAAACTGTCCAAAAACACAAGGTTTTTACCTAACATGAAGGCCATGTACTTTTCCATATTATTCGGAATGACATTAATTTCCTGTCCGAACTTTCCGATTTCTCCCATGATGAGATGACTATCATAACCCCTCAGGTTGTGTAAGATGACTGGTATTTTATCAGTCATTCTATGATTTCTGTTACAAAGCTGATGGGCCGATCCCCGGTATCTTCCCGTCACATGACAATGGTCCCGGACCTTAACGTCTTCTGCTACATACTCTCGCCCACAGATGTGACACTTTATAGCGTCTCTGAAGTCCGCCCTGTCGGAATCAGTCAGAATCATATCCTGGTTAAAGTGCTCTTTTCGGATACCCTTACAATACTCCACTTCTTCTAACATCTTTCCAATGAACTTGTTGACAGCACCAGGGCCTCTGTACACCTGAACATCCTTACTGTATCTGTCGTCATAACAACAGACAACCTTATACCCATAACCACAATCAGTATGTTTCTGATACTTCTCCATATACGGTCTCTTCTCTTTCTCCTCTCGGTCTGACTCAGACACCTCCGGTCTGTCGACCTTCTTCGTGATCGCCTCGAAGTCGGAATACACAACAAACGGAACGTTTAACTGTTTATGGAAATTACTGTACTTCAACGCGTTCTTACCGGGGTCAGGCATCCTAACAGCTTGTTTACCATTCACACTGATACACACAACCTTATGTCTGTCCAGGACCTCCGTTGAGCTGAAACATTGAAGACAATAAACACAGAAATGTTTTTTCCTCTTGTGTTTCGTTTTGTTGTACATAAACCTATCAAAGTCCCTGATGAGGACGTAATGTTTGTTGTTCCCATTGGTTATAATCAGGAGGTTCATGAGGTCGGTGAAACTTTCCTCTGATACGTAAACCGGGAAGGTTAGCCCGTTTTCATAACCAAAGACGTTGATACGTATTTCATTCTGTTTCTCCACCCGGTTGTACTGTTTTTGACTCACTGGGAAGCTGATTCCACTATAATCCAAATCGTCAACATGGTCCCGGTACTTAGACACCCTTTGTGGGTGTTGTGAGACAGGAAACTTATGAGCCAGATGACACCACATAAAACACCTGTCATCACTATTCTTAACATTAATCAGTCCCTTCCGACTATGTCTCAACTCCTTCGGGAGGTCGACATACGACGAGCCTTCCAGTGGACTGTACACAGTCAGATTAACGTAGTGACCGTCGATTGACTCCACTGTCCAGCCTGATCCCTCGCTTATCCACCGGGCTATCCTACAATCATTGACATAATTCTTGAAACAAAGCTAACATGAAATGGTTTCATGTTCCCCCTTCCCCCACTTCAATGTT
Source organism: Corallium rubrum (assembly GCA_964035015.1). NCBI lineage: Eukaryota > Metazoa > Cnidaria > Anthozoa > Scleralcyonacea > Coralliidae > Corallium > Corallium rubrum. Next base: position 48,073 of record CAXIUP010000025.1, read on the forward strand.
GTGGACCTCAAAACGTTTGCAATTGCACTCAGTCACCTGCCATTACATTTAAATGTTCAGAGTATCAACATTGAAAAGGGGGGACGGGGGGATAGCAATTTATGCGAAAAAAGAGGCTTAGTAATTAACATGGCATGATTCACTCGAGTCGTTTCAACTAATTTTGTCAATGATTGTCTGAATTTACGTTAACAATTCTCCGTACATTTTTCGTTGCAGAGAAACGGCATATTTTACCCACGACTGCGCAAAGTGATCTCACATACATTTAACACATATATTGATCACTAACAACAAACGATAATTTTAAAGGTTAATTACATGACGTCACCATGACGTCGTAATGTTAACTGTCACTACGCGGAAATCAGATTCAAAATTATTGTCGGTTTAAAAGCTGCGCACGCTCTCTGTATTTCCATGATGAATTTATAATTCTGACACAAAACCTACACATAAAATTAAAATCTGCCGAGAACTTTATTGCAGACCTATCATGAAGGATAATGTATACCCTGCACTTGCGCAAATCATTAAAATATTTGACCATTCATGCTGATATAAAGAGAAAAGTCGGGAAGAAATTATCTTAAGTTAATGCCCAAAAGAACAGAACAAATTGTTTGCAGCAAGGGGGAAAAATTCTTTCACCAGTTGCATTCATTAAAAACTTGTCAATAGAATAATTACCCTTCGAATTCATCTCAAGTTACAACTGGCACTCGTGTTATAAAAGAGCTCATATGTCAAGGAACATAAATAAACAATGAATCGACGAGTTCAGCTCAATTTCAACAAAAATAATCGATACCCAAACACTTCTCCTTATACTTTTATCATTACAAATAGTTGACAACGCATATATACTTCTAAGATATCATTGCACTTTGCTATGTACGAGAGCGCTAAAATTAAGCTCAGTTTACCACACTTTACCACAAACTTCGCATAATATTCAGTGCAATTTCAACTGAAATATTCGTTACACAAAGATGTTTTTAAACTTTAGCTCTATTTAAGCATTAAGTGGACATAATTGTTGCATTTGATCACACTTTACCATATACTTACACTAAAATTTAGTACACTTTACCACACTTTACCACAATCTGCATATATAAAAGAATCATAATCTAATTTATTAACATAAGCATGGTAAAGTGTGGTAAAGTGTGGTAAAGTGTGGCAAAATACAGAATTGATATGGTAAACTGAAATGATATAAAACGATGCAGCTAAGAAATTACTATAAACAGTTCATTTCACTCGAAATAATTCTATAACACTATTTATTTGTCCAATATAGCGAATGCTAAGCAGCAAGGCGCCATGTTGCGATAGACCCCCTGCGAGATTTGTTCAAAAAACAAGACATGTCGGGCTCATTTCTCCAGTTGAACGTAATCGTATACGATCGATTGCAGAAACCGCCTAAATTCCATGTTATTCCTGACGCTTAAATTTTATTTACGAATAATTCCTGTTATGCTGCCACACTAATTCCACTATGTTCTTTCGCGAAAAATGATCATTCAAAGTAATTGAGCAACCAGCGGCACATGAGCCACTCGACTTCGCCACGGTTCTATAGAAATTCAATAGGACGAGAGTTCCTTTATCAAACTACTAATCTTTTTCTAAATGACTTGGTAATTTCTTAACTAGAGTGGCTTCTTCGACTTGTTTTGTCACATAGGTCATTATGCCTGTGAGCCGTGGCATACGCAACTTCTTTTAAATGGCTACAACTGTAATTAATCGCTTGCTCATCGCATAAAACTTTAACTTCAAATGCTTACAAAAAAATTATTGTAACCCGTTCGACAATATAATATGCATATAAACTAACCACATATTCTTCTTTAACATATTTTAAAACATTAATGGCCAATCCATCAGAGAAAATGGATTTTTATGAATTAAATCTGTTGCGTTTGCGTCCAATTTGTTCTCAGACAATCATTGACATAATTCTTGAAACAAAGCTAACATGAAATGGTTTCATGTTCCCCCTTCCCCCACTTCAATGTTGTGGACCTCAAAACGTTTGCAATTGCACTCAGTCACCTGCCATTACATTTAAATGTTCAGAGTATCAACATTGAAAAGGGGGGACGGGGGGATAGCAATTTATGCGAAAAAAGAGGCTTAGTAATTAACATGGCATGATTCACTCGAGTCGTTTCAACTAATTTTGTCAATGATTGTCTGAATTTACGTTAACAATTCTCCGTACATTTTTCGTTGCAGAGAAACGGCATATTTTACCCACGACTGCGCAAAGTGATCTCACATACATTTAACACATATATTGATCACTAACAACAAACGATAATTTTAAAGGTTAATTACATGACGTCACCATGACGTCGTAATGTTAACTGTCACTACGCGGAAATCAGATTCAAAATTATTGTCGGTTTAAAAGCTGCGCACGCTCTCTGTATTTCCATGATGAATTTATAATTCTGACACAAAACCTACACATAAAATTAAAATCTGCCGAGAACTTTATTGCAGACCTATCATGAAGGATAATGTATACCCTGCACTTGCGCAAATCATTAAAATATTTGACCATTCATGCTGATATAAAGAGAAAAGTCGGGAAGAAATTATCTTAAGTTAATGCCCAAAAGAACAGAACAAATTGTTTGCAGCAAGGGGGAAAAATTCTTTCACCAGTTGCATTCATTAAAAACTTGTCAATAGAATAATTACCCTTCGAATTCATCTCAAGTTACAACTGGCACTCGTGTTATAAAAGAGCTCATATGTCAAGGAACATAAATAAACAATGAATCGACGAGTTCAGCTCAATTTCAACAAAAATAATCGATACCCAAACACTTCTCCTTATACTTTTATCATTACAAATAGTTGACAACGCATATATACTTCTAAGATATCATTGCACTTTGCTATGTACGAGAGCGCTAAAATTAAGCTCAGTTTACCACACTTTACCACAAACTTCGCATAATATTCAGTGCAATTTCAACTGAAATATTCGTTACACAAAGATGTTTTTAAACTTTAGCTCTATTTAAGCATTAAGTGGACATAATTGTTGCATTTGATCACACTTTACCATATACTTACACTAAAATTTAGTACACTTTACCACACTTTACCACAATCTGCATATATAAAAGAATCATAATCTAATTTATTAACATAAGCATGGTAAAGTGTGGTAAAGTGTGGTAAAGTGTGGCAAAATACAGAATTGATATGGTAAACTGAAATGATATAAAACGATGCAGCTAAGAAATTACTATAAACAGTTCATTTCACTCGAAATAATTCTATAACACTATTTATTTGTCCAATATAGCGAATGCTAAGCAGCAAGGCGCCATGTTGCGATAGACCCCCTGCGAGATTTGTTCAAAAAACAAGACATGTCGGGCTCATTTCTCCAGTTGAACGTAATCGTATACGATCGATTGCAGAAACCGCCTAAATTCCATGTTATTCCTGACGCTTAAATTTTATTTACGAATAATTCCTGTTATGCTGCCACACTAATTCCACTATGTTCTTTCGCGAAAAATGATCATTCAAAGTAATTGAGCAACCAGCGGCACATGAGCCACTCGACTTCGCCACGGTTCTATAGAAATTCAATAGGACGAGAGTTCCTTTATCAAACTACTAATCTTTTTCTAAATGACTTGGTAATTTCTTAACTAGAGTGGCTTCTTCGACTTGTTTTGTCACATAGGTCATTATGCCTGTGAGCCGTGGCATACGCAACTTCTTTTAAATGGCTACAACTGTAATTAATCGCTTGCTCATCGCATAAAACTTTAACTTCAAATGCTTACAAAAAAATTATTGTAACCCGTTCGACAATATAATATGCATATAAACTAACCACATATTCTTCTTTAACATATTTTAAAACATTAATGGCCAATCCATCAGAGAAAATGGATTTTTATGAATTAAATCTGTTGCGTTTGCGTCCAATTTGTTCTCAGACAATCATTGACATAATTCTTGAAACAAAGCTAACATGAAATGGTTTCATGTTCCCCCTTCCCCCACTTCAATGTTGTGGACCTCAAAACGTTTGCAATTGCACTCAGTCACCTGCCATTACATTTAAATGTTCAGAGTATCAACATTGAAAAGGGGGGACGGGGGGATAGCAATTTATGCGAAAAAAGAGGCTTAGTAATTAACATGGCATGATTCACTCGAGTCGTTTCAACTAATTTTGACAATGATTGTAGCCACCACCTCCTCATTCGCGGTGTCAACGTCCTGACCGATCTCACCGCCGTTGATCACAGTCCTGATGTGGCTGTTGAAGTGAGCCGTCTTATAAGTTGTTCCTCCGGACACCTCCTTCTCAAGCGTTACAACCAGCGTTTCAGCGAACTTCAGCCCCCTCATCTCAGCCAGCTCTCGACGTAGCAGCCGTACCACATCATTCCTGAGGGCGTTTACCTGTTCCAGCGGGTGCTGACTCACAACAGCACAGCTGAACGACTTAGTCTTACCCCTCAGGGCTCGGTCTAACTGATTTATGTCATAACCGATTAGTCTCTCATAGAGACGGGGGTCTATATCATCGGGATAGTCAAACATGTCAGGGTCTAAGTCGTCGTCCTGGTGGATCATAACATTCGGATCCATCGTTATAACAGGGGTGATCACATTCCGTTAGGTGTCGCTCCAACCACTCGGTGCAGAACCTGTCCGGGGTACGATCCCAGCCAAGCTCCTTATAAACAATTCCGAACAGATTGTTATCAAACAAGTCCTTCGTTTTCCCCTCCCTAAGATCCTTCATACCACCCAGTAACCCAATCCCTCTCCTTGAGCACAGTCTGATGATGTAATAATTGTATCTGGACACATTACGACCTCTTATCAGACCCTTACTTCTCATCACCCGAAGAACCTTGGAAAAGTCGGATGAGACAACGTCAACGGCTGTGTCCCTGACGACTCTGGTGAGTCTCTTCCTCATCCAACTATTTCTCGAATGCTCACTTCTACGACCGGCCGCCCGGTATCTCCCGACAACATATCCATACTCCGTGTCACCACATCCTGGGCAGGAATACATCTCAGTACTCACCTTCACACGGAATCTGAGACAATCCTCACACCACAACTTCGTACTAAGCCTGGGTGGATCCCAAGCCGGGGCTACTAACTCGATCCCCATCTGCTCACAGACCCATTCAACGCTTGAAGACGGTAAATCCCTCAGCCTTTTCGGTAAGTCCGACCAGAAAACAGACATTATAACTAAACCCTAACAAATCCCCTTAACCCCTACAAAACAAACCTAGACATCAGATACCCACCAACCAGACCAACAGACCCAATAAACAGGGCCTGATACTCTTTCATCTCACCCGATGGTTTGTAATAGTCAGACAACTCAGGCTTTGGTTGGGACGACCCAACGACCTCAGCCTGCCTTAACCTGTCCTTCAGCAGATCCAGAGCGTGATTCGTTGTGTTGATGTCAGCGTTGGCGTCAGACAGTTCCTGTCTCAACCTCTGTATCCTATCCTTCCTATCCACCTCGTTTTCATACCATTTCTCCTTTGCCCTAGCCAGCTGCTCAAGGGCGTGGTTGTGTCTCTTAATCTCAGCTTCATACCCGGTGTGATTTAACTTTGAGAACATGAATCCAGCACCAGCGAAGGCCAGGGCGTTAAACAGTCCACCAGCAACCACACTAGCCATATATATAACTAGAGATAATACACTCCGTCACAAAGATCCGATAATAGAATGGATGTTACGCCTTTCCCAATACGGAATTCTGATTAGGTAATGACCGTTGTCCTTGGCGTACTCGTCTTTCATCCGGTCGTGTTCCTTCTGTACCCTAAAGCACCTTTCTGCCTCTTCCTGAGTCAACTTACCAGACCAGGTGGAAGGGCTGAAATGTTGTTCACCATCATACTCAATCAGTATGAAAGCGCCATCATTAATAGGTATCGCGAAGTCATACCTCAGAAGACCGCCACCCAACCCCACTAACCCATCAAAAGTCTTCTCCCTAACCGCCTCAATTCTGTTAGCGCGTAAAGCATCCCACACATTCCTCTCTCCCCTAGACATGGGGGGCAGCCAACGTGTCTCAGTCTCTACGCTCATAGTAACCACTGGTTATGGAACCCCCTTAGGCTACTTAGACTTCGAAAAAGGGTCAACCGGTAGGTACCCCCTCGACTGGGCATATTTAATCCCAACTGTACTAATTCCAACTGCTAGAGCCAGCCTAACGGTACCCTTTACAGATTCAGGAGTACCCAAAGGTTCCCTCAGGACCTTCCTCGAAGCCATGGAAACCGCCACAGCTCCACTTGTAATCAGGAGGGCGTCGTAGAGCTCGTTCATCAGTTCTTTTCGGTCGGTTGACATTATACTAACACATATTTCATTCGTCGAAGGTGTCTAAAACCGGGGAAGTCCGAACGGAGTTCTGTGGTTCGACAGTTCCCTCCATTACCTTCTCCTCATCAATGGTTTTTAACCTCTGAACCTCCCTTCTCTCCTGCCTCATAGTGTAATAAAGTGAGGCCCCACCGATAACCAACCCAACGGTTCCGATTATGTAACCATAATAAGCTGACCGACCACCAACCCCAGGACCAATCTCAGCCGCCAACCGCTCCCTGGCTTTTCTCTCCTTGGCTACCTTCGATATCTGGGCCAGTCGTTTACCAGCCTCCACCCGTTTCGGACCCTTGACTCTCTCCGTCTTGACCACTGATGTTATCTTAGGGACTTCCGGGGTTTTTTCAGACTCGTCAGCCATCTATATACACTAATCTATGTTTCATCTGTGAGGTCATCTGTAGGAATCTCTGAGGAATCTGTGAGACCATCTATAGGAATCTCTGAGGTCGTCTCTAAGGAATCTATGAGGTCATCTGTAGGGATCTCTGGGGTTGTCTTTAGGGAGTCTGTGAGGTCATCTGTAGGGGTTCCTAAGACCGTCGGCCAGACAACAACAGACTCAGTCACGTAGTACTCTCCCCTACGGTTCCTCCTAACACAATGTCTCATCACCCCGATAGCTCTTCTGAGGACATTGAAGATAATCAGTATGGGTCGTCTAAGTCTCTTTGGAATCTTCATATAAAATACAAGAGGTTTAGAGCCGTACCGTATACCTGGGGTATAATGACCAGCCCAAAGCTCGGTGCCCGACTGATCACCCTCGACGGAAACATCGGTGTGGGAAAGACAACGTTCGCTATACCATTCGCTGTAAGAAATGGTTATTACCTTGCTGAGGAGCCAGTTGACGACAATCCATACCTCGAAAGGTTTTACGCCGACACCGGGAGGTGGGCGTATGAGATGGAGACCTGGTTCCTCGGTGAAAGAATCGACGTCTACCTAGAGGCTCTGGAGTTAATCAACGAAGGGAGGAATGTGATCGTAGAGCGAACACATCACAGCTGTATGGTTTTTACTAAGAACCGTTGGCGTAATGGGTGGGTAACCGACAAACAGTTTTCTGAGTATTCCCAGGTCTTCCACTCACTAAACAATCTCCTCCCAACCCCTGATGCCCTACTATTCCTAAGAGCCTCAGTTGACACCTTTTACGACCGGATGCTCAGGAGAGGTCGGAAATGTGAAGCCGGTGTGACTAAGGATTACCTCAGGTGTGTAGAGAGGTATATAGGGGAGATGACTGAGGACATAGCCCTTAATGGGACTAAGGTGATTACCCTCGATTGGGAAGACTTCGGTCCGGATGAGTCGGAGGTAGTCGGTGCCCTCAGTGGGGTCCCTAGCAGGTTTCATGGTTGGATGGCTCGTGTGGATGACCGAGACGTCTACATACCAGAGATCGTCAGTCAGGTCCGCCAGGCCCGGCAGGCTCAGCTGAGTCATAAGTCCTATGGTACCGTGTGATCATACTGTCGGAATGTGGGCAGACCTCAGTCACAATGTCGTCGAGTACACGAACGTCGGATAGGAAGACCGTTTCGTCGTAGGAAGCTCCGCGTAGGAAGCTTCTGATCTGTGTCAGAACCTTGTGGTAGCTAACGTGAGCGAATTCACAGTTCTCCAGCCTGCCAGGCATTCCCGACTTGGTCATGTACCCCTGGATCAGGACGCCAGGACCGGCTATGGTTCCGAGGATCAGTGGGTTAGCTGTAACACCACCAGCTATCCCCCCGACCACGGTCAGTCCAATAGAGACCGTCTCGAGGATCATTTTCAGTCTCTTCAACCTGGTGTGTTTCCACTTGTAACAGGTCGCTAACCTATGATAATACGAATAGAGTCGGGTTAGTTTGTCCACTTCAGCCGATTGGAGGTTTTTACCAATGTGGTTGAAGCTGACGACGCTTTTCCTCTTTTTCCCCATTCTAATTACAGGTCATATTCAACCATGGTCCTGTTACAAATCTTCCCAAGCTCAGGATTCCCCAGACGGCCCTCCACGATCTTCATACCGTAAAAGTTGATGTCTGAGTAGCACTTTTCCCGATGGTTTAGCGCAAACACACCCAAATAAGGCTTTCCTACTTGTTCGATCCTACTGATAAAAAATGAGTCCTTTAATATTTCACCATTTATCCTGATGTGTGACACAGCAAGTCCGGATAGCCAGTGAGTGGATATTAAACACTTCTTACCGATGAACTTCGCTGGGATCGTACTTGCCCAAAGATTACTTGCTGATCCAATGAAGGCCAGTTTGTCGTTTACCCCAGCCAGAAACCCAAAGCTTCTGCCGATACTGTCATCACTATTGGAAACGATCATTTCCCAGATATCCGACGATGGTCTTACACTGTTCCTCTTTACCACGACGAAAACTGAAATGTCGGTAAACATGAATCTGGGTACGTTAGCGTGGAAGGCTGTTCTTATTGAGGACTCAGGGTGAAGGAAGTGGTGGTCGCCAGCAGTGTTAAGCTGTGGGTTGACACTTGGGGGTCTCCAAAACATGGCTGAGTTGGTTTTGGTCTCACCGTCCCTGTCTTCTATGTAATCAACGAGTGGGGGGTGTTTGGAGACCGCGTTCTTACTGGCCCTGGTTACGTTCAGATCGAAGATAACTCTGTGGTCATAGGTCTTTATATAGGCTTTCAGTCTATCGTTGAGTTGTTTATCAGTGATCGGTCTGCTGTAACCATAAAACAGACTCATATACTATAGGACAGATACCCAGACGCGACTACAGACCGTACTCAGCCATAACCTCCTTACAAATCCGCCCGATCTCGGGTTCCCCTAGACGACCCTCCACAACCCTCATACCGTAAAGGTTGATGTCTGTGTAAAAACTTTTTAAGCTGTTTACCCCGAGGACACTCAGGTAGGGTGTTCCCAACTGTCCGATGTCACACATAGTGTACGAGTCCCTCAGTATCTCACCATTTATCCTGACGTGTGACACCCTAACTCCGGATAGCCAGTGGGCAGATATCAGAACCCTCTTCCCGATGAACTTCGCTGGAATTGTACACTCATGAAACCTAGACGGTGTCATCCCACCGAAAACCAGTTTGTTACTCACCCCAGCTTTAAACCCAAGGCTTCTACCATCGTTAACATTGGCATTGGAAACAATTGTTTCCCAGGCACCCGACGCCGATCTCACACTATTCCTTTTTACCACAACAAAAACTGAGACATCAGTGAACATGAATCTGGGTACGTTAGCGTGAAAGGCTGTTCTTATTGAGGACTCAGGGTAAAGGAAGTGGTGGTCACCGGTGGTATTTAGCTGTGGGTTGATACTATGGGGTCTCCAAAACATGGCCGAGTGGATCTCACCATCCCTATCCTCTATGTAATCAACAAAATGGAGTCTGGAGACGGCGTTCTTACTGGATCTGGTTACGTTCAGGTCAAAGATGACCTTGTAGTCGGGGACGGGCTTCGTATGAAGGACCTCTTTTAGTTTATCGTTGAGTTGTTTATTAGTGATCGGTCTGTTGTAACCATAAAAACAGACTCATATACTATAGGACGTATTTACTGAACAAATACCCAGACACAGCTGTTAGGACCAATAGGATTCCCAAATTGTCTGGCTTTGGTTGTCTGCCAGGTGTGTGGACGGTTGGTTTGTCAGGTGTGTGGACGGTTGGTCTGTCAGGTGTATGGACAGCTGGTTTGTCGGCTTGTCCGTCACTGTCGTCTAGTGTTTCCAGATGTGGACCGCTTTCCTGGTGTGTCTTTGGTGGTTGTTTGTGAACACCCTGATAGTTGACTTCAGAATTAATACCAAACCTCATACCCTCCGACGCACGTCTGAGTAAGTTGTTGTACCCTAGGATTTTCTCCTTCAGTATCGTCAATGATCCTGGTACTAACCACATGTCAGGGCTAATGGCTAGGTTCTGGGTGACGTTAGTATCTGATATTGCCCTGTTCATATTTAGAATCCAGGTGCTGACGCTGTAGTTAACGACGGCATCCTCTACAAGGACTCTGAATTCCTGCTGTGTCTCAAGACTGCCAGCACCTTTGTTAACAATGCTAACCCTTGTTTTAGCCTGTGAACCGAGAACGGCGTAGACATAAGCCTCGATAGACTCATTCAGATACTGTAAGCCTACCCTGGTGAAACCATTTGTCCGTAAAGGGATGAACCTTCTGTAGTGTGTCTTATAGTCGCTATTGAGACGCCACATCCACTCATGGAACGGACGGTTGTGTTTGTAACCGGAGTGAGGATTAATCAGGAACCTTTTTTCTCTGGGTATGTTCACCATGTTGTCAATCACATCGTGCCCAACGCCAAACTCTCTCATTAGGTCACTCCTCTTTTCCGTTATCAAACGTCTTAGTATACGCCGCGTGGTGAAATAGAGGTGGAAACGCATGATAGAGGAGACCACCGGATATACATCTTCTGAGAATTTTAAGTGTTCTACCCCAACGCCACAGCAGTATGAACTGAGATAGACAGCGGTTATAAGTTGGTAATAAGGTTCATTATCATTCCACCATTTCGCGATGTCCGTCCGGTTCCCTGGATTCAGGACTGGTAACTTCGCCATAAAGAAGTCTTGGCCGTTAACATAGATCCTGAAATTGTTAAGGTCGTAGTCTATGGCGTTGTCTGATAGGTATGTGAACTTCGAGAAGTCATATTTCCCCTCAATGTCCTTCTCCCAGTGTCGTTTACCCTGAATCTTCTGTACCGTACCACCACCGAGCCACACCCTTGGAAATCTGGGCGGTGGTTTATTTATTGTCAGATACCTGGTGTGGTCCTTATTGTTCTTAAACTCCGCGTCGCCAGTGTAGATGTATGAGTCACCGACAGGTCCAAAGAACACACCAGGCTCTGACTGACCGAAGACTGATTCAGTTATGAACTTGGTCCTATCGGCGTATGGGTATTTGATGAAAAACTCTCTTAGGGTCTTATCCATATATCATAGGTTAGGTTATATGGACGCTGGGGTTGGATTGGAACAGGAACTGAGAGATATATGGTATGATCCGAAAACAGGATATCAGTCTGCTGAACGATTGTATCAGAAGGCGGTGGACGCCGGTCTTGATGTGAGTAGAAAGGTGGTGAGGGGACTGGCTGAGAACACAGGACACGTACACGAGGTACAGACCGGTTGTGAGGAGACATAAGTTCAGACAGACGTTCGTCAGCCACCTCGGTGAACAGATACAGATGGACCTGGTTGATATGGGGAAGTATAAGAACCAGAATAAGGGGTATTACTGGATTTTGACCGCTGTTGAGATTCTGAGTCGGTATGCTTTCGCCGTTCCTGTTTACAGGAAGGACACAAAAAACATGACCGGGGCTGTGGATAAGCTGTTGGAACAGTTCAGAGACCGATTTGGCGGTTACCCTGACCTGGCTCAGTTCGACGACGGAAAGGAGTTTTACAACGTCGGTGTGAAAGGTCTGCTGAAGGAACGTGGTGTTGAGTACTTCAGTACGTTTTCGGACAAGAAAGCAGCGATCGTCGAACGGTTCAACAGAACACTTAAGACTGCTATGTGGAAGTATTTCTACACCAAGGGGACTTATAGGTGGATTGATGTCCTGGGCGATCTCGTTGAGGGTTATAACAACACAAAACACAGTGTTACCCTTCTGAAGCCTAAGGACGTGGGTAAGTCAAACGAGAATCAGGTCTGGAATACGTTGTTCGGTCATCACTTTGGTGATCATCCCTTACCCAAGTTCCGGGTTGGAGACACTGTGAGGGTGTCAAAGTATAAGAGCATATTTACGAAGGGTTATGAGGCTAACTTCACTGAGGAAATCTTCAGGATAGTGAAGGTCATCCGTGGTGATCCAAACGTTTACGAGATTGAGGACGCTGAGGGTGAGCCGATTATCGGAAAGTTCTATGAGGAGGAGTTGTCGTCGGTGGATAAGAAGGATGACGTTTATAGGCTTGAGAAGGTGTTGAGGAGGAAGAGAGTCGCTGGAAAGAAGATGGTGTTGGTCAAGTGGTTGGGTTATGATAACAGACACAACTCATGGATACCCGAGATTAACGTACAAAACCTGGGTTAATGTATACCTGAGTAATGAGGCTAACATTATTCATTGAAAACGGTGAGAAGACTGTCTACTTCGAACAACCTATCATGGTGACAGGTCCAAGACCACAGGTGATGCTGAAGAAAGCGACGGTATACTGGGACTACAACAATGTGGTATCAGGTTTGAACGATTCGGTGTCGTTCGATGGTAAGGAGACATCCGCTCCTGAAGGTTATTTCAGCTTTGACGCGATAGAGACGTTTGTTAAGACTTTAGCCGGGGGTCTGTTGGGGACGGTTGAGTTCGGAAAGAATGTTTACAACGGAACATCTAAGGTGAAAACGTCGGAAAAGCTGAAACTTGGGAAGATGGGTCTTCTTTTGGGGTTTGGTGAGAACGATGTGATAAATGGTGGTGGTGGGTGGACGAACAGTCCTAATCAGGTGGACATCAATAGAGGGCTGAGATATGTCAGGATCTCGTGTGACGCTGTTGAGAGTGAGAAAAGTCTGGACAATGGGAGGAGGAGTGATCTGATTGGTACCCTTCCGATAACCTCTGAACAGAGTCTGAAAGGGAGTGTACAGCACTACACAGACATTGAGTCGAAAGCTGAGATCCGTAAGGGTGTTTATGGTAAGATGACCTTTAGGGTTCGTGGAAATAATGATCAGTCATTAGGTCGACCGGTTGGGATTGGGGCTGTTCTGCTTGAACTGTACATAGGTTAGTATATAATGGCTGAGGAAGGAGTTAATATCGAAATGGGTGAGCGTGGTGAAGAAGAGAAAAGGGAAGATGATATCAACGAGACGAGTTTCATAGATGATAACAATGAGGACTCCGAATCGGACTACTCCATATTCAGACCTTCTGACCGTGTGACCCGTGTTGGAGATGTAGTGTCCGACATTGGTAGTGATGTTGGGTCAATGAAAAGGTCTATTACACGTGATAAGAAGGAGATCTTCCTGACAAAGTTAGGTGTTAAAATAAGGGAGACGGTACATCATCTAAGAACATAATAGAACAAACTGAGTTTATTTTTAACAAAAAGGGTCGCGTCACCGGAGCATGGTTTAATGGTGTAAAAGTTTTAGTGTCTAAAGGTGGTGAGATTAGGTACAGTAAAAACAAATCAAAAAACGTAGTCGAATCCATCACACTTTTCAAAGAACTGTTAGAGAAAGCCAGAATTGAACATTACAATACGGCTGAGGGAGCGGTTGAGGAAATTACCGGCGACTCAACACTTCCCAAAGAAGTGGTGGATGATATAGCCTCACGAACCAGCTCGGTGATCAGCGATTGGATTAATGAGAAAGAGGAGTATCTACGAAAACAGGCGGAAGGAATATTCCTAACCGAACAGGAAGTAAGAGAACTCTCTGGAGCACTCCACCCTGTGGGTACGGATGAGGAGCAGATTGAGTTTCTTGAGAAACAGGTCAATCACTTCAGACTAGAAGCATTAAGAGAGGCCGACCCTGTTAAGGAACGGTTCTACAGAAGCGTCAGTGAGACAGCGGAATTAAAGGCAGACAGCATAAGAATTAGGATTGGTGAGAGGCCTGAACATACGGAAGCCGTGTCTATCTTAGAAAGTGAAGTGAGAAACAACGACCTGAATAGGTTGGAAAGGTTTAAGAAGTGGGCTAAGGAAAATATGGTTGGCCTGTCTGCCATAGCCATCACCATAGCTGGGATCATAACCACAATAGTTGTTGCTGCTAGAAGGACTGTCTCGGGGGGAGCAAAAGCTGTTGGTGGTTTCGCTAAGGCACTCGCTAACCTGGGTAAGAGTTTGGGACCTTTGTTAGCACCACTGTTCAGTGTGATAGCACAGGTTCTGACTTGGGGAGCAAAGGGGATAGCGTGGTTAGCCAACAATCTGTGGGTTCTTGCCATAGCTATGACGTGGTTATTGTATGACTATTGGGAAAACAGAAAATAAAACCTGTTATGTAGTATATGACCAACAGAAGTCAGACAGAGCTGTTACCTGGATTTAGACGGGCGAAAATGTCGGAGATCAAGGGACTCCGGACAAGACACACGATCACCATGAACCCCAACAAAGTCAACCCTGGTGAGGACCTCTACATCGACATACCAAAGCTAAAACCTGATAGCTGTTTGGTCCCGGGTAGCTTTCATCTATTGTTCGACTTTAAGAACACGAACACCAAGTCGTGGTTCCTAAACAATCTCTCCAGGCTTCTGGTTGAAAGGCTGGTTGTTAAGCTAGCCGGCGAGACTGTTTACGACAACACAGGTGAAAGTGTTCTTGGTGTGTACAGGGATCTCTGGTTACCGAAGAGTGTGAGGGATCAGATGATTGGATATGGAATCGGTCCAGAAAACCTGAGAAAGCTGATGTCTAAGGACGACAGTGGGGCTTCCTCTGGGGACGCTGAAAAGGTAGCTGACGCTCTGATGCTCACAATCCATGGAGTGAGGATGAAGGTGAGATTGGATAAGATGCTTGGGGACCACGGACTGTATGCTCCCTTTGAGATGTACAACAACTTCCGCTATGTCATTAGCCTACCGAAAGCGAGTGACATTATGGCGGCCCAGTCAAGTGAGACCGTTGATGGGTACACACTGGAAAACCTCGAACTGGAGTATGAGACGATTGATAACACCGACATCGCCAGTGAAATAGCCTCACTATACACAGCTGGTCGGTCGTTGTCCTACGAACACGTCACGTTGATGAAGTCAACTGAATGGTTGGCTGGATCAACCCTAATCAACGAACACATTAACCTCCCACGAAAGTCTATGAAAGGGATCGTGATGATGTTCACAAATAAAACCCGGACTGATAGTGAGAAATACGTCTATCCAAACATTGAGAGCGTTAAGCTAACAATCGAGGGTGTACCCAACGCTGTCTTCAGTCAGGGAATCCCAAAGAGTCGGTTCTATGATGAGGCTAAAAGACTGTTTGGTGGAAGGGAAAACACAGATCAGTTTATGACAATCCAGAAGTTCTACAAGGACGCTTTCGCTCTAGCGATTGACTTGAGAAGTATTGAAGACCGTGATAGTGTTGGAACTGGTAAAAGGATCGTTAATACACAGTCCAGGGTTCTGATTGAGATTACTAAGAAGGTGACTGTGGCTAATGTAGTCTGTCGGATCTTTGTGCTGAGTGATGGTTTGGTAAATATGGTAAATAAGAATCTAAAATCAATCCAGTATTAAATGGACCACCCATTCAATATGCTGATCGTTGGTATGGCGGCTTGTGGAAAAACCTGGTATCTCCTGAAGATGTTAGAAGATGAATACTTCGGGCTCTTCGACTACATCGTTCTGCTCTGTCCAACGTTCAGCTGGAACAAAACCTATGGTACCTGGAAATACACCTCTGACCCGGACTTCATCGCTGTGGATTGTAGTCAGGACGACGTTGAAATTGTGCTAGAATATATTGTTCGGATATTCAAAGGATCCAAAACACTGATAGTCCTCGACGACTGTGCCAGTGGGCAACCCGTAAAAAACAGAACAAGTGAGTTGGTTAAATTAGCCTTCAGCGCCCGGCACTACAATCTGTCAACTATTGTAATCACACAACAGCTAACAGCTATCACAAAACCTTATAGGGAGAATATCAGTAAGTTGGTAACGTTCTACAACCCTAACAAAACCGATATGAGGGTTATTACTGATGACTACCTTGGTGGTTTAGACCGTAATGAGGTTATGGAGGTAACTAAAAAGTTAAAAGAAAACAAATACGCTAGGCTTGAGATTATGTTAAGGCATCCGTACGCGTATAAGGTGGTCATCCCCAAATCTGGTTTGTAGTAAGATGGCCGAAAAGAAGAGTAAGACGGTGAGAGTTGGAAAAAAAGTCAAGGAACCTGCTGCAGAACCAGCTGAGACATCTGTTGGGGAGCCAGAAACGGAAATACCTACTGAGATCCCCAACTTAGTCGATGAGCTCGTCAATGATCTGAAAAAGACTGAGGAAACCAACCCAACACCTCCACCAACCGATGACACCAACAGTAAGAGGAGTGAGCTGATAAAATTATCAGAAAAAGGTGAAATAACTCAGTCAGTTGGCTACATCAAAAAAGCGTCGGTAAAGGTTGTGGATAAGCTATACGCTGAATATGAGGCCAGAAGGATGGAAAGGGCTAATGAATTCCTGACTGATATGTTAATCAGTAGATTCTCCAATGTTCTCGGTGGTCTGGACGCCGTAGAAAGCTCTGAAGAGTTAGACAACGAATTACAAAAAGACAAACTGTTGAAAAGTGACGTTGGTAAGGTTGTAGCCATGATCACACCATATATACCATGTCTCGGACTGTTATCTGGTGGTGTAACTGTGGGAAAACATGTGTACCAACACAAAACAAAAGTATCTGAACAGAAATCGGGGAGTAAGTAGGGTGTGTCAAAACCACAACCCTGATCGCTTTGAGGTGTCTCACCACAAACCCAACAAAAGCGTCTGAAAGGGGTGGGTCGTTTTTCTCACTTTTTGAAGTATAAGCAGACGAAAATGGGTTTTTGGAGGCGCAAAAATTATTTTCCCCTTTCAAACATCCTTTCTTGATGACTTCCAGAATTTTTTTTTTTTGGTTTGGGTCCTTTTTCGTCCCTTCTGCTTATACTTAAAAAAATTTTAAAAAAAGTTTACCGTTTCAAACAACCCTCCTTGCTAAATCTGATAATTTGGGGGCTGTCTTTGTTGGGAAAAAAAAAGTGTCCTCATACCCTCATTTCCTATACTACTCATAAACACTGTTTTATGACCCTTGCGCCAACACTTATATATCTGGATTGAAGCAACATTTGATTCTAAAATTTTGGTAGCATGTTTTATTCATGTATATCTGTGATACAAGCCTAAAACAATAACAATCCATATTTAACTTGCTCCTAAATTCCATGGTGAATTATAAGTATTTAATTTCCGGCCAAACTCATCCATAAATGAAGCAAAAATTAGTTGAAAAATTGAAATACACAACTTTCTTTAGGTTCATATCATAGAACTATTATTGATTAAAAAGTGTACCAAAATTCATTGAAATACATAAAATATTTAGCACAGGGGAAGCGTTGAGCTATGAAGCATGCTGTGAAATTTGATCTTTCAGAAAAAGGACGTTAAAGAGATGAGGGTTCACCCAAACTATTGCGATATACTATAATTACTGTAAAATGTTTGGTTTTATTCTAAACCCTATCAAATCTAATAGCAATAGAAAGCTTATGAAGCATAGATTCTCAAAATTTAATCTATATAATCAATAACTACATTGTAATCTGACACCAGATACCACATACTGTGACAGCATTGTTTGTCTTTGAGAAATATTTTAGCTACTAGCCGGCTATTGCATAAAATCGTTTGTTTAGTTTAGTGTCAAATGAAAGAATACAGTTACTTTTCTTAATTGTTGGATAATATAACTTTTTGTACTTCAAAAAACATACTAGCGACGATTACTTTTGTCTACGTATGTTTCCGACAGTCGTCTGATTATCAATTATGACGGTAATTTTGTTCAGGAAAAATAAATATGTATCAGACTATATTCTGGAATAAAAATGACATGAGCCGTAGCCCAATTTTAAGAATGAGGGGAATTAGACCTAACTCAACACGGAAGTCCAAAAGGGAAACCGAAACAACACCTAAGCGAGAGATTATACAGTCAGACTTATCTTTCTAAGTTTTAAAAATCGGTTGTCTTCGACACTTTTTGAGCTAGGGACAAATTTGTATTTTACAACATGGCGGACGCTCCTAGTTTCCTGTCGTGACAGCCTCCCCCGTTAGCTCGAAGCCAGTGGATCTGTATATTCTTCTACAAGATCAGGAGATCGGTATCATAGGACTTTATGATGTCCTCGCCAGCTAGAACTCGACAATGTGGAAACTGAGAAGTACTCGGAAGTAGTTCCACGAGAACCGTGAAACACATCCACTCGTTGCAAAACTCTCTCGCTGATCAACCCGAGTAAACAAACATATTCAAGTATTCCCGCCCGCAAGCTGTGCATCACCTGATATACGTTATGTAAGGGTAATAAAGCTTCATTTTAGACCAAAAACAATTGTTTCTAAGGGCGTAGCTCCCGCCAACATGGTAAACATTCACGAATGTGCTTGATTTCTTGGATTTCAATTTATTTGTAAACGATAAAAATCTATAGAGATGATTAAGATCGGTTTAAAGAATGTATTTTTTCGTTTTTTTGAAATTGATGGATTTCACTAAATTTATATATTTTTGGTACCCTACCACCTTAATAATGATTATCGACTTATAGTGAAGAACACACAACATGGTGGCAGTGGTGGGATCGAAGGTTAAAGAAGAGATATAGGACGATTTGTGCGGAGAGCGAGCAAGAAGGAGAAAAGAAAGCTACAAAAGTTAGGCATTCAGTGCAACATATATCAGCACCTAAGATGAACTGGGAAGCCTCCACGCTTGGCATAAATGCGCGGGAAATTGCATGTTACATGTGTCCACATTTTTTTCGCTGGCGTCAGCGTATTTGAGGAGCCTGGTAACGAATTTAAATTTGAGAAAATGCGCTGTCTTTCAAGTGCATTAATGAGCTTGGGTTTCCTATGTCTAATTCAATATTTGGGGGGTTAGTAGGGGACGTCAAGAGGATCACAATGGTACCAAGATTGCCATGGTGATCTCTGTTCTCGCCCGATCGTGACTTGATCTTTGTGAGCATTTTTACCAAAATGGCGTTTTGGCTCCGACACCAGAAAATGTTCACTTTTTCCCTTGTATAGAATTTTTGTTTGTGACAGATCGGATATTTGTTTTTCGACTATCGGAATGCCAAATTGTTAACTTAGAATCGTATGTTTTTTGTTTATCGAATTTGCTCCTTGTAAATTTGTTTGAAGCGTCGGAGTGATGCGTGCGTTTGAGATGTCGAACCATTTGTAGAAATATGCTACTTTTCAAGGCCTTTATCTTGTTGGTGAAATATATGAAGGGAATTCGGGAAAACGCCTGGAATGGCATATTGAAAATAAATTTCAAAAGACCAGGAGAAATACAGAAATCCAACTTGTGTTTTGGTGACTGGAACGAGAAATTATAAGGTAAGAATGGTACATAAACACAATGCTGTATGAAAAATATTAGAACAAATAAGCAATAACTATACTCTGTCATTTACATCTTCCTACTTTCCAAAACAATTAAATCCATCAAGTCTTATACATGCAAACCTTTCGACAGCAGTTCAAATGTTTCACTGCCTAACTAGTTAAATATATACTCAGACTACTCTACAAATATATCATGTATTTATATTTCACTGCATGCAGTTTTTAAAATCCAATTAATGAGAGCTGTGTTTACATACCATGTTACTTTCTCAAAATGTAAATTTCAGTTCACTTACTTTTGATTTGCTATCTCAGTCTAGTGTTGGAGAGCTATAGAGTAAGCAGTATCAACTCCTACAATACACTACTTCTTTTTACAGTTTCTACTGATGTACATAAAGCTGTGTTTTAATATTTTCCTGCAAAGATGCACATGCAGCTCTTATATTATTGCCTTAGACAATTTTCCTATACTCAGTGTACAACATAGCTGTGCTTGCTTTTTTATTATTAACCGATGGTGTAAATAACAGCTAATAGCTTTATTGTGACACCCTTATTGACACACTGTATTACTTTCTGAAGATGTAACCTGTAACTCCATATACTTACAGTACATCTACTGTATCTCTATTTATTTTTTTTTACCTAAAAATATGCACAGCTGGTTTCATGTACATGTACCTCAGTGCAGGGATTATTTTTAATCATAATTTACCTTTAACAATTATTCGCTGAAGGCGAGGTGAATATTCGTGTATAATAACTGAGACGAAGTCGGGGTTATTATTCACCAATATTCACTGAGTCTGAGGCGAATAATTGTTTTAGTATAAATACCCATTTTTGTACTTTTAGGAACAACATTTTCTTTAAAATTGTTAATTTCTTCATCTGTCACATTGACAACTTGGCTGGTGGCCATTTTGAATAAACGCTGGAGGTGATTGTCGAAAATTAATCCGAACTAGCTCGACCAATCAGTGCACGTGATTTTTTATAATCACCTGTGTATTTATACTAATTGTTTATAGTGCTACAGAGAAATATATCTGTTACTAAGTAATGACGGTGAATGACAGCCCATCTCTTTTCTCTCTTGCAGAGGATGCAGAGCTGGATTCTGGTATTTTAAAAGCCCCATCAGAGCACTGTCTACAACTATTAATGATATTGCTTTCTGAAAACTGTCGGATCAGATAAATGTTATGAAAGCTTAATCTTGAATTTAAGGAGTTTTATTTACATATCACTTACTGTATACTGTATGTAACTACAGTTATTTTATAGTAATTGGACAATAATAAATCCATTATCTTTCTTTTGTATCATTTGTTTGAGTTTGTGTAGTGAATGTGTAAATACTCAATTATTTCCTGTGTTTGCACATTGAAATTAAAGCAAATTTAAAGATGAATTTCATCAATTTTCATGGCAATTGTCATTTCAATTGTTTACTCTACCACAGGGATGACTATATTAATAGGTTGCTGTTTATTTAATAAGAAATAGAAAATGGGTGATCATGTTCACATAGTTACACAGCCTAAATCAAACATAACGATGTAGTAGTTCATTGGGAGAATTTGGTTTATGTGAAGTCAAGGTTTTTGCCTCAGGGCTATCAGGTTATGCTGTATAAAACATTCATTTTCTATTTTTTGAGAACCCTGACACTGTATATCCACACAACTTCTTCACTGGTCAAATACGAGTCACCTTGTGTCCCATTGTTGATGTTGTGAAAACAAAGAGATTGCCACAATGCCGAAACTCGTAGTATTTTAATACCCTCTTGGCACAAGTCTTTAGTTGTGGATTATTTCGGCTTGAAAAAGCTTGCTATTTATAGCGACATATCTCTTTTAATCAAATAAAACATAGTACAAAAACTACCCAAGTATTACCAAATCATTTATACACAATCGCACAACAGAGAAAATCCTTGTTTCACGCAGTTACTGTACAACGAAGCAATTTGAAATTCAAAATGCAATGTCGCGGCCATTTTGTTTATTTTTGGGGGTATACCGCTGAACGCAATGATGGCGTACTGGCGATTTCGCTATCATTTTTGCCAAGCGTGCTCCGATTCAGTTGAAGCCTTTGGCAAGTTCGGACGAAATTGTGAGCTGATGCTTAAAGGGGAACTCCAGTCCCAAAACAAGTAAGGTTTAAATAAAAGATAATACCTTAAATAGATTGTTCCTGAAGTAACTCGGTCTGATGCTTTATAGTAAAGGCGAAATTGCTCCCCAAAGTTCGCGATTTTTTCAAATTCCGACGCCATATTGTTCTTTTCCCTGCAGACGCAGTTTCGGTCAGCGCCCTCATTTTGTGACGTCAGTGCGTGCTTCCTATCGCGGGAATTCGAAATACATACTGGCGCGCTGTATTACAATTTGTACTTAATACAGAATTAAAAGTTTATTTAAAATGCCGCATTGCACCGTGCCTTTGTGCACAAATGGCAGTCGAAAGACCAAAGGAACAGATATGACATAAGTTACCACAGGCTGCCAAATGGGCCGCCCAAAAGTGTCTGGCTACGGAATGTACGTAGAGAGAACATCCGTGATCGTGGGAACACGTACGTCTGCAGCGCACATTTTACCTCAGATTGTTTTGAACCAACTACCAAAGTGATTCCTGGTTTCAAGAAGCGTAAGATGCTAAAGCCATCGGCAGTACCCACTATATTTGATTTTCGGACGAAAGGTAACGAAAACAAACCAAGGCCGTCGAGTGTGAGGCAAATACAAAATCGAGCAAGACAGGTTTGGAGATCAATTGTTTTACATAGGTCAAACAATGACAGCTAATTTACTAATTATATAGAGAATCGTGGTGTTTATATATTTACCTACATAACAATACAATATGCCTTTCAATATACAATGTAAATTTAAGATCATATTTAGAAAATGCTTTAAAACCAAATATGTACAAATTCATCAACTAGTACTCTAGTATATTTATAAACTAGATCAATTCTAAATTTCTAATGCTTTTTTGCAACATTGACAAGATTATTTGGCTATTTATTGAGAAGTACCAAATAAACATTTTTTTGTAATAAATATTTTTTACTTTTAATACAACAGCTTTACTCTGTATTGGTTAAAATTTGAAAGAGCCAAAGGGAACTAGGATGGGAAAATAGAGTGTTGTGATATTTTTCCTCGGCTAAGTATCATGCTAAACTTTAGCCAGTAAATTATTCAATTTCTTGGTTAACATCGTCAAGGTTGCAACATCATTGGGACATGACAAATTTGTTCTGGATGGTTCACCTGGATTCTCTGATGCCAATGAAAATATGGACACTTCAAATGATGTTGAACAAACTAACTGCACTTCAAGCCTTATTGAAACAACAGAAAATAAAGAGGTTCAGACATACTTTGAACAGATTAAAATGTTAAGAACTATTGGAACACAAACTGAACATTTACATGAACAAGGAACTGCCAACATACACCCTGATGACATCAATGAATTGACTCGTTTACAAGATCACTGTTACTCTTCTTTTGGCCCAAATACTGAGCCTTCAACAATTGGAAATAAAGAAACTGTGGAACCAAGTCCAAGACCATGCTTGGCAGATTCTAACGAGCAATTGGCACAGCTTGATTGTGGTAATGTCCAAAATGAGGTGACTGTAGAATCAACAAACCAAGGATCTTCAAATGAATCTGGTAATGACAGTTGTCTGAGTGATAGTAGTTCTTTATATTGTCCTTCAGCTTCTGACGACGACTCTGAAACAGATGATGAATACTCCAGTAGTGCTGCACCTTCTGTGGAAAAAATTTTTATAGTATTTGAAAGCCAGTTACAAAAATTATTTAAAATTTGTCAACATTGTGGTCATCCCATTGAAACAACCCAAAAAAATCAGGGAAGTATGGTAACTATCATTGCAAGTTGCACTAATGGGCATAGTGTATCCTGGCAATCACAACCATCAATTGCTGGAACTGCAGCAGGAAACCTCCTGATTCCAGCTGCTATTTTATTCAGTGGCAACACATATAAACGCACTGCAGACTTTCCTAAACAACTTAACCTTCAATTTGTTAGTTCTTCACATTACTATAGTACCCAGAAAACCATTCTTTTCCCAGTAGTGCAACACACTTGGGTAACAAGCCAATCTGCAATTGTTAAAAAGATGAAACAAAGTCGCAGTGTGGATGTATGTAGTGATGGGCGGTGCGATAGTCCTGGGCACTCAGCAAAATATGGAACATACACCCTCATGGATGAGAAATCACACATGATAATTGAGTTTAGCATAGTACAGGTGACCGAGGTGACATCGTCAAATGCGATGGAATATGAAGGGTGTAGGAGAACACTAAATTCAATTATCAAGAAGATTCCAATCCGCTGCCTCACAACAGACCGCCTCACAACAGACCGCCACACAACTGTCACATCAAAAATGAGGACAAATTATTCAAATATCACACACCAAAACGACGTATGGCATTTGAGTAAATGGGTGGTGAAAAAGCTGACAAAGAAGGCGAAAAAGAAGGGTTGCGAAGAGTTGCTGGCATGGATTCAGAGTGTCTCGAATCATTTGTGGTGGTGCGCAGCAACATGTGATAAGAATGCTGAAATCCTGAGGGAGAAGTCGTTATCCTTATCGCACCACATCACAGGTAAACACCGCTGGAGGGCCTCTAAAGAATTCAAATTAATTAAGAAATGTGGACATCCAAGAACAAGTACAAAAGACCAACAAAGCATCATATGGCTTGAAAATGGTTCTCCTGCTCATGTTGCTTTGGAGGAAATTGTCAAAAACAATCTCTATCTATCTATCTATGCCGACCGCCAGGTCGCCCAACTGTTTTCACACGTGCCTTCCAATGCTCTCTATCCATCATCAGTGTTCTGAGCTCTCCTACAATATCTACTCCAGTATCTTCCAGCAGGTTATCAATGTAGTTTGTTTTTCTTCTTCCCCTGTTTGTGTATCCGTCTGATGGTTCCCACAACAAGATCACTTGCCATCTCTTCTTGGTGGCGAACACAGTGGCCGGCAAGTTTCATTCTTCTCTGCCTTACCTTCTCTGTTACTGGTGGAAGCTGCTGATACAATTCTCTGTTGGTTAGTTTCTGTCTCCATGATACATTTAGTGCCATGCGTAACATTCTTGTATAGCAGCCATCAATTCTCTTTCCTAGTTGCTTTGTTATGCTCCATGCTTCTGATCCATACAAAAGAACAGACTCCACTGTTGCGGTAAAAAGCCTTTCTTTAAGCCTTCTGCTCATCCGCAACGTCCATACCTTCTTCAACTTGTGGCCCACTGACCAAGCTAGCGCCTTCCTCGCCTGAAAATCCTTTTCACTACTTTCTCTCCATGCCCCAAGATATTTGAAGTTGTACGCTTCCTTAATTTAATCTTCTGTCTTAGATGTTATGCCAAGGGGTCTGTAGATGTTGTAACTCTGAACCTCTGTTTTCTTCGCGTTTAGGTGCAATCCTACATTGCTAGCTTCTATTTCCACCCCTCGCAGTAGTTGTTGTGCTGCCTCTATTTCTTGGGAAATTAACACAATGTCATCAGCGAAGTCCAAGTCTGTTACAATAACTGGTGAAATTTTCCTGCTTCTCCTCCTCTCCAGTTGGAAACGAAGCTGTTCCTCCTTCCAGTTAATGGCTTTCCTCATAGCGTAATCCAACACAATCGCAAAGAGGTATGGGGCTAAGGTGTCTCCTTGCAGAACACCAGCGACTATTTCGATGAAATCTGTCTCCCCGTCCGGTGTAATCACTTTGGCTTTTGTGTTTTCATACATGATCTTTATAGCATTTAGAAGATTTGGTGCTGAAAGATATAGAAAAACTCACAGAGTTCCACCACACTGGTGAGTTACAGTCGTACCATTCCCTTGTGAAAAAATATGTTCCAAAACGAGAGCACTTCTGTTATAATGGGATGGTCGCTCGAACTCAGCTAGCAATCTTGGACCATAATGCGAATGTGAAAAGAAGCCAAGCAGAAGTGAAGAAGGGAGTTAGGCAAGGTGAGCAGAGATACAAGGTCGTTTGTGGCAAACAAAGAAAAAATTGGGTGGCCAAGGAGATTAAGACCCCAAAGTCTCTCAGCTATGTCAAGGGCATGATGAATGATGTGATTCTCTGCAAGAAAGGCAAAAAATTAAGTATTAGCCAAAAGTTTAGGCTAAATGTATAGCACCAACTCCTAAGCCACCAAAACAGGATGTCATTGAAAAGCATAAAACAAGAATGACTGATAAACAAAAGTGACAAACAGACTTGTTGTGATGAACTGGGAGTTCTTTTTAACGTTAATAATGGTGTGAAATACCTTACATTTTTAACACTTTAACAATAAAGTTATTCATCAGCAAAATGAAATCCAACAAACTCAAAGTCATCTTCATTGCCTGGCGGTGGAAAGTGTGCTCGAATGCAGCTAACAGCACAAGCTGGAAGAACAACTCGTATCTCTTTTCCTAAGACTCCCCAACACCATCGCACTAGCTGACGGTATGCGACATGCCTATGGATTTTGTGTTCAGGACCTTCGTATGCTTTACTTCCATACTGCTGTTTATAATGAAGCCAAGCAGCCTGTAAAACCCATCGATCTAAACAGACTGTATGAAAACCTGGATTATCTGTTATGCAATTATACGGCATGGCTGGTTTTACGTATTCAAAAACCTCTTCGTTTTTATTGGCGACCTGCTGAATTTCATGGCAACAGACACATTCTTCCTCCCTATCCATCATCTGACAATGTTCGCATAAATACCTAACAATAACAAATGATTATGCTGGGAATGATACAATCTAAGAACAAGAAAATTCAATTGGCTAATATGAACTATAAATTATGATATTTTACCAGTCAAGTTTACCCAAACGAACGGACGATTCTTCCTCGTCAATCGACATATTTTCCTCGCCATCGATGTCAGCTGCGTCACCACTGACACTGTTGGAATCTCGTCTACGTTCAAACTGATAGCCCAGGATTACGCCCGCTTGTAAAATATTCCTATGAATCTCGTCTAAACTCTCACCTGAAGAACGAGAAGTTTCTGAATCCGATAAATCATCGTTCGACGAATGTACTAGAAATACGTGAACGCAACCCCCTCGCCCGCGCGTTGCAGTTATAGGATGTTGTGGCAAACATAATATTTGTTTTATTAATAAAATATATATGCATAACCTGTAAATCCTAACAGTAATATCATAAAACCATCATGGTGAGAAATCGAGGACAGTAAGGTTCACAAATACTAAATTCAAGATGGCGGATTGTAATAGATTTTAGGCCTATAGGGTAAAAAATACGATGAACAAAAATAGTTATATATTCATGCACGTGGTAGACAATCTACAATCAATGACAAAATTGTTGGGACACTTCAACTTAAAAAGCAACATTTTCCGTTTTATCTTCACCCGGCCCCCCTGTTCAATGTTGGTGACTATTTAAGCGCTCATTTTCACCTTCACAGCTTCCCTTATTTTCAAGTCAACATTGTAAAAGGAGGGGGAAGGAGGGATAAACTCTATCACGAGAAAAAATGTAAAATGTATTAACCTACAAACACGAAGTGTCCCAAGGTATTTTGTCACTGATTGTCTAAAAAGCATTCTATGTTTTTATATATTGACCAGTCTGATTTGTCCATACGTTATGTGTGAACGACCCTTCAGTTATCCTTATACACAGACAGATACTCAGGCATGTCCTAAATAGGACAGTACATAATGTAACACTAGCAGAAACTGAACAATTACCAAGGGAGATAGAGGTACTGCGACGTTAGCAGTGTAGAGCAGTCATTAAATGGTCTCTTCATCTTCCCGTAGCTATTCGATCGTGTGCGACACTGCTGCTTTCTGGAGCTAGCAAGTGTGATAGGAAACAACGACTTTGCGACTGTTCTACAGTCGCAAATAATTTCAATTTGTCAACGAAGCACATCATATAAACACAAGATTGTCGTTAACAAATCTGAAAGTTCCAAAAGCCTCAAGTGAGATTGGAAAAACAAAGATCTCGTACAGTGGAGTTATGTTGTTTGACTGTTTGACAGATTACTTAAAAGACACTGAAAACACCAGCATAACAGTATCTACTTTCAAAAAGAAATTTAAAAAGTACTTCCTAGAACAAAATAATAATGTAAGACATTTAGAAGATTTTGCTTGTCTAACTTGTAAAAACATAAAACTGATATGTAAATGTGTTACATATTGATAATAATTAAAATATATATATATACACTAATAACAAAGGCCATCTGGCCTCCTTCTAGCAGAAACTTATAAATACTCGCCAACTCCTAAAATAAGGCTCTGCGAAATCGAGTCAAGTCTTTCAAATCGCTGCAGTCCAAACGTCTGGTCTGGACTAGTCAATCTTGTTTTATCTTGCCAAACCAGTTTTGTGAACAGCACGCATATAATCTGTTGAAAAGCAGATGACCAAAACTGAGCCCACTATGTTTAATTTGATTAACATTTCCAACAGTCAAGAGCTCGTTGTCAAATGACATTCTAGCACTAAGGGCCTTGGTCTTTTGTCTGTTGGTAACCAAGTCCCAAGTGGAAATCAAGTATTAAATCATTGCTTTAGAAAAGCATGAAATGTTACTTGACAACGAGACAGTCTGTCAGGAATGTTGTTCTCGAATATACATGTATGTACATGATGCGTACTTTTGATGACTCTTGCCGGGTGTATTAAATCGACTGTTTGTGGACATACCACATCTAACTCAGCAGTCAACTGCTCTGAAGTAATTCTTTTGCAGTGCAAAGTTATAGATTAGTATCACTTCCCACGTGCCACATAATCTTTCATTTGTCAACTCACTGTATGTTTTTATTTCAAGTCACTCGATTAAGCCTGGTATTGAATATAACTTGCACATGCTCAATATGAAATTAACACGAATTCGGCAGAGCCTTATTTTATAAGTTGGAGAGTATTTATAAGGTTCTGCTAGCAGGATGACCATCTAGCAGAATACTAATGTAAAGATGTTTATACCTCGGCCAAATAAAGTTAATTACCATTATCATTACGGGTTCCCATAACGTTGTTGAATTACCCATACAGGTTAAGTACCCATACAGGTTAAGTACCCACAGAAACATATATGTATGTTTTGCTTCAATAATTCAAGGAGCGCAACGTATATCTTGGAACAAAGCGTACCTTTCTTAATCCATGGAGGACAGTTAATACTCCAAGGGAAAATATTCACAATCCAAGTAGAATGTACCGCAAAATGAAGTTTCCACTTTAAAACAAAGCTTTATAGCAACATCCATAAATCAAAACAGAAAATGAAAACACATCAGAAAAAGTAAAGTCCTCAACATAAAACCCACACTGTCAGCAGCGACGTAGTGACTAGAAGTGCCGCTAGGGGCGAGGCGTTAAAATGCCGTCCCCCCGACACACACACACACACACACACACACACACACACACACACATACATACATACATACATACATACATACATACATACATACATACATACATACATACATACATACACACACACTGTTACAGTCCAGCCTACTCGAAGCGGTAGGGCAGTACGACCAACAAAGAGACTACACCTTTTTCAGGTCAAATTCAGAAACTTCCAAACGAACTTCAGATAATTCAGATCAATTTCAGAACTTTCCAAGTGAATTTCAGATAATTCAAGTGAATTTCAGAAATGTCCAAATGATATTCAGATTTTCCAAATGATATTCAGACATTTCCAAATGATATTCAGACATTTCCAAATGATATTCAGACATTTCCAAAATGAAGCGAGAGGCTTGCACAGTAAATAGTTCGGATCAGATGAGGGAACACATGTACCTTTTTTGCCCTGCACTACTCAATAAAAAACATTCAATTGCACTCATTGAAATAAAAATAGCACTTTATGTATAATCAATGCTATTGATGTTACAGAAGCGTTATTGAATGTCGTTTCGCGCTAATAATAAAGTGCTATTGTTATTTCAACGAGTGCAATTGAATGTTTTTTATTGAGTAATGCAGGGCAAAAAGGTATATGTGTCCCCTCAGCTGATCCGAACTATTTACTGTTCACAAGCGAACTTTAGCCTCTCGCTTCATTTTGGAAATGTCTGAATATCATTTGGAAATGTCTGAAATTCATTTGGAAATGTCTGAATATCATTTGGACAATTTGAATATCATTTGGAAATGTCTGAAATTCATTTGGACAATCTGAATATCATTTGGAAGTGTCTGAAATTCGTTTGGAAGTTTCTGAATTTGACCTGGAAAAGGTGTAGACCTCTAACACACTTTCCCTCCCCCCGTTGGGAGTTTAGTAACTCTTAGAAGCGTGACTCGTGACATGCGTGTTGTTGATATATTGTAAAGTAAAAGGGTTGTCGATCGACACTTGAGAGCTTGAGGGCTTATCTTAAAGTTGTAACGACAAATAAGAGTTTGTGTCGAGCTATCGTCTATTTATTATGTCTTAAAACACACACACACACCAAAAAGAGGGAGAAAAAAGAAAGAAAAAAACAAAAACAACGAAAAAAAGAAAATGAAAGTAAGACTCTCCATATATACTATTTGTTTATAAATCTGATTAATTTTTGACTGCCACTTAAATTGCAAAAATACTCTTGGGTGAAATTTCTACTAGCAGGTGTTGTCATGATTAACATTTTTCTTCATTTTGCCTTAATGTAAAAATTTACATTACCAATATTTTGTACCAATAATTAAATGCCGTCTAGTATACCCCTATAAAACAACAACTTCGTCAACTCTTGACTTTATCTTGTTACCAATTTCACCTTGCCATTGTGCCTCCAAAAAGTTCTATTCAGTGCCACGCAAAGTCTCACAAAGGGCAATCATTATCAATTGCGAGTCAAACTTTACAAGCTATTAAATTTGCTATTATTACCTCTGATTTATTACTAAACTTCTTTAGTACCATAGTTATAATATTTCACCAAAGTCTAAAGTGCCACCCACACCGAAAGTTCCGCCCTCAAAAAAGTGCTACTTGGAACAACCGCTCCCTTTGCCCCCTCGACACACAAACCAGGGATTGAAATTCGCGGTATCCCGATATCCACGGGATACTAGATTTTAGTTTTGGATACTAGATGTCTTTATTTCAGTATCCCAACGGGATACCAGCAAAATTTCGATAGCGCACAGCCACAGGATCCAAAGTAACGTCTTACAATGCATAATATGTCTTACAATTTAACATAGCGTCTCACAATGTAGCGTAATGTCATTAAGTCCTAACATCTTACAATGTAGCGTATAACGTCTTACAATGTAGCGTATAACGCCTTGCAATGTAGCGTAACGTCTTACAATGTAGTGTAATGTCTTACAATGTAGCGTAACATCTTATAATGTAGCGAAACGTCTTACAATGTAGCGTAACAACTAACGTCTTATTAAAGGTGCTGCTACACGATGCGATTTTTGTTGCAACTTGCAACAAATTTACATATGGAAAAAAATCGCAAGTTGCAGGAAGGGTATTACACGTTCAGCAACTTGCGATTTTTGTTGTAAGTTGCAGCAACACAGCAAAACTGACAAAATCGCAAGTTGCTACGGGGTGTTACACGGTGCGATTTTTTATACAACTTACAACATTCAGTGATTTGTTGCAAGTTTGCAAGAAAAATCGCATTGTGTAACAGCACCTTGATACAAAGACGGGGTAAATGCCCTAACCATCTAAGGAACTGCTTAACCAACCTTTTTAAGGCTAAAATTGAAAATTTAGGTCTTTAGGATTAATTTGAGACCAGACAACATTTTTGTAAGTGCCTGGATGTCACGTGATTGATGACGTCATCAAACAACCTTAAAATTATATAAAATCAGCTATATCTTTTGATCTTTGAGCTACAATGACATGGGGGTTACATATTTGGATAGAGCGCGAGAGGACCTTTCGATTGGTATATAATTTATTTTAATGTGGTGACGTCATCACTGTATTTTAGGCTGTGACGTCATTTTTAGGCTATTTTTTTATATTTGCGGGATTTAGCTTTAATTCTACACTGTGCTCACTACTACAATTGCAAGTTGTTTTGTTGTCATTATTACATTTGATTGTTGTTATCCGATCAATGTAAATTGTCTAAATATTTCCATAAAAACATCGATCCAACACATCGTAAACGCGCCCTGTGACAAGGATGTGTCGATTGTCATAGTGCTAAAATCAGGTTAGTTATATGTTCTCCAATTGCGGTTTGGAAAACTTTGTACCATTAATTGTGTGGTTAGTCGCATCGTAAGTATTTTTTAATAAGTTACTAGACATATTACGTCTGTCTAGACACAGTTAATATTAACCATATTCTAGACAAGACTGGTTGTCGCTGAAATCTTCGTCTGTTGTTTTCTCGCTTTTGCATTTCTAGTTTTATTAGAAACTTTACACGATTAATCGCTTGGATACTCGCTATCGAACGGTTGTATTTTGGTTTCTTACGGTTCAGCGGTTCTTACATTATCGGATTTATTCTTTTTGCGTGTGGTTTGTCTGGCATTGTATGTCTGTCTGCACGAACACGCTTGTTTCTTTCTGAAATCTTTGTTTGGTATTATTTCTCGTTTAATATCATCGTTATTTCCCAATCTTGGTACAGTTGATCTCTTGGTTGCTCTCTATCGAACGGTAGCTTGTTGGTTTCTTTTGGTGAATCAAATTGTCAACTTTGCGCATACTTTGCCTTTGTGTGACTGTCCCGTTAAATAATTGGCCGTGTTGTTCTCAGTAGTACTATCAACTTTTAACTCTTATTGCATCGTGATCAGTGTGAATAAATTGGCCAGCGGGAATCTTGTTCGCATCTCAAAACGCAATGCAGTCATGAAAATCAAAACCATTCCTGAGTCCTGAAATTAGAAACACTGACAATACCTGTCTTATATGTAATGGTGTTATCGGACGTAAGGAGAAGCAACAACAGCTTGGAGACAGAGGTTGGTTGCGATTTAAAGCGGACGCTGAAACATGGGCAAAGATTAATATTCCAATTCACGAGCCTAAGCATCGTTTTACAGAAGTTTATCAACGAGTTAAAGACATAGAAGAGGCATTTGGAGAAGTTCACAAAATTTGTCGGACTGAGTTTGCAAGTAACAGTTATCGCTACCTTAAAAACTACGGCACAATTGAGATCAGCAGACAAGAAATTTCCATTGGGCTTGTCGAGAATAAAGTTTCTACTTCAGAAGCTCGTCCAGCAAGGTACTTTTCTCAGGATAAACGCCACTGTTTTATCCGCGACTTAAAACGCAACGCTGGTGATAACAAGTACAATGAAGGAGGCCTTGGACGATGTTGTGTTCAAAGCGCAAGTGAACGCCTCATGAAGAGAAAAGAGATTCACATGAAGGATTCCTCAAATCGTTTCTTTCAAGCTGCAAAACGTTTGGATATTCTTCTAAGTGGCCCGTCTCACAACATTTTTGCGGTGGATGTTTTCTATCATCAGTCCTGTTATACCAAGTTTGCGCTTGTACCATTTCAAGATAATGAAGATGATCTCAATAAAGAAAGAAAACAAGACGTATTGCAAGCCTTTTACTACAAAGTAAGAACCCGAATTATTCGTGACAAGAATGCCTTCCTTCTCAACGAGCTGTTAGAAGATGTAAAGATATTGAGTGATGAACAGGGGCTACCATTCCCTGCTGTCGAGCATACATCCACGTTGAAAATAAAACTTGTTCAAGAATTCGAGGAAACCATTGATATCTTTTTTTCCACATGGAAAATACCTGTTAGTGCATGCCTCAGATGCAAATCCTTGTGAATACGCAATTGCTGCTCTACATGGCTGTGGGTTGAGGGATGATGATTTGGCTAGGTCATTCGGAAGAATGGAAAGACGACAATTACAGAAATCTGCTGAACGCAAGAAGCAATGGCCTTTGACTCCGGGAGAACTGACCAAAATGCTGGATCGCGGACCACTACAGTGTCTTTACAACGCCATTTACTACACCATGCCTGACTTTGCTGAGAAGAATGAATATGGCTATGCTGTGACAACATCCCACTTTAAAGCTATAAAGATTTGGTCACTATCAAGCGACTGGGAGAACCTTATTACAAGAGAGCCTTCTCCAAAGCAAGCAGTTATGCGGCTTGTAATTCATAGAATGACAGGTAGCAAAGAGGTCGCAAATATTCTGCACAAATGCAATCATACCATCTCTTATCAAGACATCAGAACGCAGAACCTGGCTTGGGCAAGAATGGTGTCTTCAAGGCAGCTGCTGTTGCCTAACATGCGCAAAAGAATACCCACGCACAGCACACAGGACAACGATGGAAACCAGGAAACATTGACAGGTGCCGGCACAACTCATGATACCAACAAGACTTTATTTCAGCTGCCAACTAAAGAAGAGAAGGAATCTATTCCTGAAATCGGGTTTCAAGTAGAGCGGCAACTTGATCTGTGTGTCACGTCGAGAATGAACACACAGAAGTAGCACCCTATCATATTGGGAAACGTGTTGGACCCTCTCCTATGGTAAATTACAAAGAGATGACGGCACATTATGCAACGAACTCGAAACTTGCTTCAAAAAAGATATAGCGTGGTCTACTGCAGGTTCACTACCACAGGAATTCGACGGCGAAGAATTGCCCTTACTCGGCTCTTGGACACCACTCAATAAAATGGTCTCAAACTTCACAACAGAAAAGTGCATACAAGAATATTTACCCGTCACTGCAGAGCCACCAGATTATCCAGTGTGTAAAGAATACCTCGATTTCCTGCTAGACATCATGCAAGACCTAGAAGCTCCCTACATTTACGTCCATTCTGATAAAGCAGTTTATTCCAAATTGTGCCATATCATTTGGAAAAACGAGGAGCTCTACAAAAACGTAATTTTGCTGATGGGCAGATTTCAGCAACTGCGTGTGAGACAAAAGTTACTCTTCAAACGCCATAGTTGCAGAGGATACAAGCAGTGGTGCGTAGACTCAGGCATAATAGCATCGGGGTCCGCAGATCAAGCCTTTGAAGATCGTCATTACTATAGAAGCATGAGGGTCCATAAAGAGTGTTTTGATGCTCTCGTTCAGTTCAAAATCGAAGAAATATCAGCTAGCCATACGACCACAGGACAGGAATTATTGTCCTCGCCAGTTCAAACACGGTTGAAAATGTTGTGAATTCACAGGGATTTGAGAGACTACTTTCAGATCTAACTTGGGCAGAAGATGGCACTGAAGCAAGTATGACTATAGCTTACCTCAGAGATGTGTCGTCCATGCTTGCAATGATTTCAGCCGTTAGAGAAGGAAACATAGAACGACACCTCTAATCTGAGCGGGATATGCTGAATCAAATCTTTGCATTCAACCACCAAAATTATGCAAGATATTGCAGCTTCCAACATGTTTATCTGCGCTCTTTACAAGAACAAAACCATCCAGCATTTGAAGAGCTGAAGGCGAGAGGTTTTGGAGGAAGCATTGGAGGAGAGAAATTTTCGTCGATTCATGGTGATTTAATCACAGAATTGTTCAACAAAGAAACGAAAGGAACTGCTGGACCTTTTCGTGCGGGCTTCATTACAAACACAGAAGCCATAAATGCATGGATATGAACTATCCATATTAACAGTAAGCTTCAGGAGACCTTTAGAGAACAACTAATCCGCAAGACGTCTTCCAAACATAAGGAGTTGAGCCAGGGTGGGAAACAGAATCACGCAGATCATGTAAAGAATCTAAAGAGTCAGTTAAGAAACTACGGTGTTGATCCTTTTAACAAATGTCCACCAAAATGTTTGCCAATTGGTGTTGAAATAGATAAGACGGTTGTCACAGATATGCTACTGGAAACGCCTTGTTTAAGACATTCGTCAGCGAAAGACTTCAAAGCAACGTCAAAGAGTTTTTTGACCCAATCAACAAAGTGAAGCTTAATAACGGAGCCGAGAAGAAGAAAACAGCCCCGAAAGCAGTATCTCTACTGAAAGAAGACCGCCAAACGTTTGGTCTTATCGTTGAAAAATCCGTCAGTCTAGAAGAGGCATTTCAATACCCAATAACAACAGTTCCACTGGCTGTAGCTACGTGAGTCAGAACTTCGACAATCAAGCAAGGCTTCGCTCAGAAACCATCTGATGAACGAATCTGGTTCTGTTCCCGAATATATGCCAAAAAATTGCTCGTGGTTTATTGATGGCCTTGCTGCAATTCGATCTTTGCGGCCAAAGAAAACTTATCACGAATGGCTGAAGAGCTTGTTGCAGTTCATAACTCCGCCTAAAGAATCTGACGCGATTCAAGTGGGGCTCATCAACGACACCTACAAGAAAGATAGCATAAAAGAAGGTACAAGAATGGAAAGAGGCGAGTCAGGACCAAGAGTCAAAATAGACGGATTTGATCAACATATGCTGCTAGGTAGTAAATGGCAACATTTTCTAAAGAGGTGAGAATAAAGAAGAACTCATACGATTGGTTGTGAAGTACCTTGAAACAAGGGAAGGGATAAGCTTGTTGCAGCATCCGCATATAGTGACAGCTGGAGATACAACATATTCTATAAGAAATGGAATTATCAGCCTACTGCACAAGTGCAATCACGAAGAAGCTGATACGCGGCTGGTGCTACATGCTTCGCTGGTAGATGGTGATGTTGTAGTGGTCTCGAAAGACACTGATGTTCTCATTCTCTTGATATGGGCATACGAAAAATTCAACATCAAGAAGAAGTGGTATCTGAAATATGATCACAATAAGTATGCTGATATTCATACCATCTGTGCGTTTCTGGGTACAAAGATATGTCTCGCCCTTCCACCTGTGCATGCTATGACAGGTTGTGACACAACATCATACCTGTTTAAAGTTGGGAAAGTGAAAATTATGAAAAAGCTGCTGAACTCACCAACAAAAGTGGACCTGCTCCTGGATCTTGGTAAAGGCGAGTTAATTAGTGATGAAACTGAAAAAAAATGCAAAAGAGCTTCTTCGCACGGTTCTCTACACAGGAAAGAAGAAAGAAACGTACATTCAAACTAGAGTTCGTTTGTACAAAGAAATGAAAGTAAAGTCGTCGATGTGCCTTCCACCTGATCCTGATTCTGTTAAAGAAGTCATAAAGCGAGCCCACTATCAAGTTTACTGCCGTCAGTGTACCGAAATCAACATTGAACTCGTACCTTTCGACAATTATGGATGGCACTGGTGCAAGAAACAGGGAGTTGTTGTACCAGTATGGTTTAGCGGGAGTCAGTTACCAACATCGTTGACTGGAAAAAGACGAAAAAAGACAAGACGTGGAGATGAGGATGATAGCGAGGATACAGATGCTGAGAGCGAACCTGAAACGCAAGAAGGAAGGCGTAAGAAAAGTAGATTAAAACGTCCGGTGATGACAAGGAACAGAGAAAACACCAGTACTTTCGATTACCACGCAGACGATGATATCAATGTCAATATAAGTGATATTAGTCAAGAGGAAGCCCTAGGGGAGTTATTGTTGGATGAAAACGAGGACGATACTTCACTTTACAGCAACGGAAGCAAGAGTGAATGGGAAGTTTCAGACTTTCTTACAAGCGGAGACTCTGGTGATGAATGGATTCCATGAATCATGAATTTGAGTAAAAATTAGTTTATTTTTGTTATATTATGGGTAAGCGGGTGGACACCCTGTTAAAGGCAGGTCCACAGTGGAGCCGTAAGGTGCCTCTTCCCTCCGCTAGCCTGGGAGTCCGCCTTGGGCAAGCGGTAGTACTCCCCAAGCCTCCCTTCCTTAAATATGGGTAGCATTTATCGCCATGAAAAGCTGTAAAAATAGAAAAATAGATGACGTCATAGCCTAAAATAAGTGATGACCTCATCACAATATAATAAAATATATACCAATCGAAAGCTCGTCTTGCGCTGTATTCAAATATGTAACTCCTATGTCATTGTCGTTTAAAGATCAAAATATATATATTTATAGAATTTAAAGGTTGTTTGATGACATCATCAATCACGTGACATCCAGGCATTTACAAAAATGTTGTCTGGTCTTAAATTAATCCTAAAGACCTAAATTTTCAATTTTAGCCTTAAAAAGCTTGGTTAAGCAGTTCCTTAGATGGTTAGGGCATTTACCCCGTCTACCAATGTAGTTATCGTAAAAAGAAATATATAAGATTTATTTGATATGCAAATAACCCACTGCATATGTCACATTACATGAGTTTATTGTAAAATTACCAGTCTGACGTATGCAGTGGGTTAATTATTTGTATATCAAACAAATCTTATTTCCTCAAGAACGAAGTGAGATATGGAAAAACTGTATAAGGTCTTACTTTATGACCTCCAAGTAAGACAAACTTAATATTCATTTCATATACCCTTTAAGTCCAGGTTTGAATTTCTGTATGAGTAGAGTTTCTTTAACATGAAGATCAGGAATAGAGGAATGTTACTTGAATGGTAATTTGATCACTTAATTTAATAAGTACTTAGAAAATAACTTAACATTAGATATAGAATGAAGTATGTTACTATAATTATATACTCTAGAAACTAAATAAGCAGCCATCGAACATTTCTCAGGCATGCATATGTATGAGAGTGAGCTATATGTATCAAACTGGTTACGAAGTCATTGTTACGTGACCGCTATACGCAACAAAAAGTGTAACCTCAGCTATTTGGTTTTTACAATTATTTATTTAACTAACAAGAAACCCAGAACAGATATTGAAAATGTCTATAATGATTAAAACTAGACTAAAGTTCAAAAACGTATCTGTCATCTGTGCTCAACGAAACAGTCAATACGAGATTCCGGCAACAGGTTAACACTCCTTATTTTTCACATGCCTCGGTTTCCTTTGTTCTTTTAGGGGAATATATTCGATAGCCCCTGGCAAAACAATAGATAAATACTCCCCTCTAATATTCCCCTCTAAGGCTCTAATATTCCCCTCTACCATTCATCGCTATAATATTCTCCTCTAATCTTCCCATGTAATATCCCCCGCACCACTCCTTATCTTATGAAATCCTGTCAACCTCACCATGTGAAAAATAAGTACGTTCGCCCTCAGTGAATATATCACATATCCCCTCGTGGTCTCAAAATAACATATACGTAACCACTTTGATACATATAGCTCACTCTCATACATATGCATGCCTGAGAAATGTTCGATAGCTGCTTATATAGTTTCTAGAGTATATAATTATAGTAACATACTTCATTCTATTCATAATGTATTTACGAAATTACTAAATGACATCATAGCTGACTCATGCCAAGTCACAAGTATACTTATTAAGTTCAGTGATCAAATAACGTCTAGTTAATTAACTGTCTTAGGATAGGCATATCCGTAACACCCTCCCTCTTAAAGAAAAAAAGTTTGAGGACTTTCTTTTTTAGAATATAAAATGTTTGACCATGTCCATGTCCTAGAAAGATAGTCTGCAATCAAATTGTCTTTTCCTTAAATATGTCAGATTTCCATCACATGATACAGATGGTAGACATGCCTCGTTATTTATAAAACTCTGTCGTACGTCAAGTATGAAATATCGGTGACTCCAGCATTACACGGCATAATGCCACAACTATATGACAATGTTGCCTCGTTCTTTGTAAATCTCCGGCGTACCTCAAGTACAAAATATTCGTGACTCGAGCATCACACGGCATAACAAAGGTAACTTTTGTCTGATTGGTCAATTTTAAGTATGACGTAATCGCTAAGTTGCTATGGAAATTTCAAGATGGTCGACGTAGAGGCGAGAAGCTGTTTTTCGAAGGCTCTCTATCACGGTAAAATTACCAATGGAAATATTACTTTAAACGATTCATAAATAAAGATATTTAAAATCGATGAACTGATGGTTAGTGTCTTTATACTTAAAGTATTTATATACAAAATTATGGAGATCATATGGGATCAATTTTGATCTGGTTATTAATAAGTAAATGGCTACTTTAACATCTCTGTCCTTTTAACCGTCCAACCAATCGGTGCAAAATGGCTTAACGTTTGTGCCCTTATTTGTAAACTTCTACCCATTTATAAGACGAAAGGTGGGAAAAGATTTTTTT
This sequence comes from Corallium rubrum, assembly GCA_964035015.1. NCBI lineage: Eukaryota > Metazoa > Cnidaria > Anthozoa > Scleralcyonacea > Coralliidae > Corallium > Corallium rubrum. The sequence continues at coordinate 87,841 of CAXIUP010000025.1, forward strand.
GTTTAAAAACCCTTGTCGCTCTTGTGGCACGAAGTCGTCTAAGTCTGGTTTCATGTGTGGTGGTTCAGATGAACAGTGCCTTTGTAAGACCTGTTACATGAAGAACCAAAATTCTGTTGTTGAAGATATTTCAACAACCGTTTCTGTAGAAACGCAAACTGAGGAGGATTTTATCCTAGAAGGTACTGTACAAATTGACAACATAGACACAATTTTTTCCTCAGAAAATACTGTTCATGTGCCATGTGGTGAAAAACTATATATTTTGTAGAAGAAATATAGGACCCTATTGAAAACTCAAGCTCGAATTTCCCTGTGTCAGGTAAGAATATTTTTAAGTTACCTTAAATTGAAGTATTTTTGTGTTGTTGCATTTGTTGTATTTTTGTGTTCTTGAAGCAAATGGAAACCTTAATGACAAGTCTCATCTCACCATATCAGGTTAGTGTAGTATATCTATCATACAAAAAGGCCCAAATATTTATTTAATGATTTACAGGTAATGATATAACATTGCAACTACTCTACATTGTGACCACAATATTTGATATGCATATATGTTTAAAATTCATTATATTTTTTTTCAGATGAAGAAGTAGTTGGAGAGGTTGGAAATGTGCAGAGGGCATACTTGCAGCATGCAAGTAAAAAGGAAGGCCTCCCCATTTACAGCCCTGAGCAATTTAAAACATTTTGCATAGACAATGGGGCCCCAAATTTATTCGACCTTGTCTTAGCTTGCATGACAAGCCCCCGTCGCACAAAAGAAAGGCAAGGTTTAAATAAGAAACGAACAGTTTCTTTAATTTCACAATTATGTTTTGGTTTGTGACAGAAATGTGCTTTTTTCCAGATTGATAATGGTATTTAAGATTTTCACACTGCACCAATGAAGGTATAAACACCCAAAGAGTTCATGATACCAGCTGCTGTAGTGTTACTGTTGATAGAGCACTTCACAAATTTGCTGCAACAAATTTCCAAAATATTAATTCTGCATTGGATGATGCTATAAAAAATGAAAAATTATTACTTTTAATGATCGATGACTACACAACTATTCACTCAAAGAGACGACCCAATGACCTTAAAACTTCAGAAACTAACAACATGTGTACTATTATTTTTAAGAGATTTCCTGACATTAAAGCTGTTCATCGACCTCCTCCTCAATTTATTCATAGTAAGGAAGGCATGCAACCTTGCAAATGAAATCGGTTCACCTTGTTCGATGGTAAAGCTTAGATATACATTTGCCTCTTGCTCACCTGAATTAACCACATCCTTTTTTGACCCACTGTTAGAGCGCAAGCGCCTTGAAAGTCATGATTACTGTGCATCGACAGAAGTTGGAAGTATGAGAAAGTATAAGAATGTTTATTTGGTTGATTTTTTTAAACATCCTTTAAAATCACAAGATAATTACATGGAAGCCTTGCAAAGAGTTTTGATGGTAAACAAGCTGAAAGAATATCTTAGTAAGTTTGTTGTGCTTTTCCCTGGTGACCACCCAAGCCAGTTTTACTCACGGCAAATTATTTATGGAACACTGAAGAAGTACATGGATAATATTGCATGCACTGAGCCTGTTCACTTGGAACAACTACTTTCACTAATCCCTATGATAGGGCCTTTACACATTGACCTCAGTGCTGATGAAGATTTAGTTTTAAATTACCTTCCATTTCTGAAAATTGTGTATAAGTTATTATTTCCCAACAGAGTGCTAGCTGAACATCCTAAGCCATGGAGGATTCAGTTTATTTTGGAGATTGTTTATGGAGGATGGACACTAATTAGAAGGAGTGTTAAAGCCATTTTCCACAAATGCAAGGATGTACAGTATGGTACTTTACTTAATTTTTTAGACAATTATTGTCCTTTAGTTTTGAGTTCTTACAATATTCTTTTTAAAACTAATAATTTTTTTAAATACTATGAATCTATTGTAAGAATGTGGATTATGATGTATTGTTTTGAAAGACATCATTATAGAAAGTCCCTTTTGATCTGGCTTTCATTTGTAAAATTCTGGGAAGGTAACGAATTTTCCAATGGTATATTTAATATTTTTAAAAACCATTTAAATATTATTGATGAATCTGTTGTAGAGTATGTTCACTCGGTTATACGTACACATACAACTGATGGGGCAACTGATGAAAAGCTGAAAGAAACAAGGGAAGCAATTTTCGGCTGTGGTGTCCGCCAAGGAAATTTTCGATCAGTTTTCAGTCCTGCAAAGAATTATGTTTTCAGTCGAGTACAACTGAAATATTTACATACTAGAGTAGCTAAAATATTAGTCTCATTTTTTTCACAAATCTCTTTAAGTCCAGGTGCATCCTATACTCTTCCAAGGGCAAAAGGCCAACCCAAAGACTGCACAATGTTCATTCTTCCTACATTGTTTTGTGAAACATCAGTTAAAAACTATTTTTTGCCACTTGGGTTCCATTGTGGACAGCAACCAAATGAGAAAAGATGCTGTGATTATATCTGTACGGTTACCCAAGACACTGACTTGCATATTTTTGAGGGAGGTTGGCATTCTTTCCACCGGCAGTGTCTGAAAGATTTGACTTATTGTCCAATTTGTTCTAACCATTTAAATAATGTTATTTTTTCTTTGTCATCAGCTGCAAACTCTAGCTTTGTGAATGGTGGTGTAAATAATTTAAGTGAAGAAAAGACATCAACTACTGGTGATGGTGATGAACCTGAATCTGATGATCTTGGCGATGCTGAACATTTGGATGATCTTGGAATCGGCGTAAATAATGAAACAAACTTTGAAAACCTTTTGAATGAACTAAATTTAAATGTTATGCAATTGAAGCCACAGTCACCTGCTTCTTGTTCATCAGTACCAGCTGACACACAAACCACACCATCACCTTCATTTTTGACTGATATTTCAACTCACCTATCCCATAGATCAGCACATTCTTCAAAATGTCATCATACTAGAGTCGGGCATGGAAGAACTGTTTCAGCAGCATCTTCTGCCAAATGTAATATGTGTCCAAATAATGTTTGTTCAGTAAATGGAATTCCAAAACCATGTACATGCCCGTGGCATTTAACTCAGAAGTCCTATACTATTAATAGAAATAGATTAAATTATTCAATTGTTAAACTCACCAAAATTGACTGTGTTAATGAATATCTTTTATCTTTTTGCCAATCAAGTATAGAGAACCGTTTGGGAAGTAATGCCTGCACAATTATTGCTTGTTTGGTGGCACTTAATTTTCTATCTGAGACAGTCTGGTTTTCCCAACATGGAGTGCTATCAACCTTGAACGCATACTTTCTAGATTTTTGCCACCAACTTTTCGCTGACGGCAACAACATGTATAACAGGCTTGATAGTGACCAGATAACGTACAGTGTTCCAGAAATTTTACAGCATCCACAGCTGGGTCTTGGGAATTTTGCAGAAAGAGGGGATGAGTACCAATTCAACAATTTCGTAGAATTTTTGTTAGAATTACAACACATTTGTTTATCTAAGATTAAATTAGCAATGGTAATCATTCTTTCACCAGATAAATCTATGACATTACTAGTAAATAAGAATGGTGCAACCATGTTAGTGGAATGCCATTTATATTTAAATACTGGGGCAATCATTGCTACTGCTGCTGAGAACGAGATTTAAGCTATGGTTCATTACATTGAGTATATGGCAGTGAGGGACTGGGGATCTGATGTTACTCCTTTTGATGTTACATTTCTTAGATTAAAATAGTTTAATAGGCTTGAATTATTCTAAATAAAATTCTAAGTAAATGTAAACAACTAATTCACAGTAAATATTAAATCACTGTACCTTCAATCTATCCATATTAAATTGATCTTTCAACACTCTAAATTGCGGCCATTTTAAGTAGCATAGTGACCAAAATTTTGACACTGGCAACTATACTGTAGATTTGACATTTTATCACCAACTTGGTGACCACCATAAACACAAAATGTAACAATTTATATTTTACTCAAAATGAAGACTGTTAGTACATTATAATTGTAATTTTCTACTTTTGGTGAATGGGCAATGCACCCTGCAATTGGCAAAATATAGAGAGAAAAAATGTATAAACTTAGAGGTTTGCCTCAAAATCATGATGAACGTTGAATTTGTTCAAAGTTTGTTAAACTTTGTAATATGTTTCACACAACCAGTATTTTTGAAAAGGCTTTTCATGTTTCCAACAATATTGCATTAAAACGGTTTCGTAATGTTATAAAACAAACAATTTAGTGGGATAATATGGCACTGGTGGTTTGATATGTACAGTACAGTATATTCATTATCAAATGTATAGCTTAAGTTGTATTTCTAATTGGTTGTAGTAGATGTGCTTTAGTTAAAAGATAAACTAAACCACACATTATATATGAATATGATATTTTACAATTTTTGCACTTAAAATAAAATATTTAAAATGAGAAAAAAATCCCTGCAAACAAAATTAATAAAACCTTTTCTGGCAGACGTGCTGCCAGACTTATTTTCCATATGCTGATTTTTGGTATAAAAATTTTTTCATCAAAATATTTGTTGTTAATTTTACTCTGATTGGCTACTACAAGATGATTTCATTTTGTGATATTTAAAATCATCTAGTTTACAATTTTATTTCCCTAAATTGGCTTCAATATACCAGTATTTTTCACATATTTTGGAACAGCATGAATTTATAAGTACATGCAGTCATTTTACAGTACTTCTACTATTATGCTTCATATGGTTTATGTGTCTTTTAATTATTTACACATGCCCACCAAATTCCTGTTTTCTAATTTATTTTTTCAGGTATAACAACTGTACTTTACCACACCACATGCATAACACATTTACTTAGCCTGCAGTGTAGTTCAGAATCATCCTCAGAGACATGAGAAAATGTTTCATGATTTCTTACACTGCTAAAGTCAACCGAAAAATTTTCGCGAGAATATCTCGTGCACTTAAGTTGGATAGAACTCGCCTCCATTCCCTGTGCGGCTCGAAAGCTCAACAGGTAGAGCGGCGGACCGGAATCCCGAAGGTGCGAGTTCAAATCCCGCGCGAGTCAGCCGGAAAAAAATTTCGGTTGACTTTAGCAGTGTAAGACATCATGAAAAATTTTCTGCATTGTAGTTTTTACTAAATTACTGCTGCAGAGTTTAGGATAATAGGATTAGTCAGAACCAGAATAGGTTTTCTTACTTTTGTTTCTAGGTGGATAGTAAGTGGTTGGGTTAATATACACTGTACAGTATAGGAGTTATGTATATGAGCAGATAAAGTACAGTTGTTGGACGACAAACAATCAAGCTACGAAGCTAAATAAGGATCAATGTGACCATTAATACTGTTATCAGAAGTTAGTTAAGGGAACAGGGGTAAGATGGAGCTTTTGATTCGTGTAAAAATAATTAAAATATAATATTTTTTAAAAATGTAATCCCCTAGCCGGGGCATGCTTTCCCTTTGCTCGTCCAAACCATAAATCAGCTTAATTAAAGCAAACTTAAAAGTAAAACACTACCTTTATATAAAGCTTAAATGTACTATTACATGTAAATACTCATGAGCTTTGGCGATTTTTTTGGCTGTATTTCCAAATTTTCGACTGGAACGTTGTCTGTTTAATACTTCTTTCGAGAATCTGATTCTAGCGAATTGTTTTTATCTCGGACTCTAATTGGTCTTCAATACAATCAAACTGTTGTTGATCTCCGTAATATTTTGATAAAGTTTATTGATGTTTACGGTCAATTAACACTTTGTCAACCATGTCCACTGTATATATTAGTTAGATGTTGATTATTTTGTAAATAAAGCCGTGCTGAACAAATGAAACTCTTCGTTGACGCCATCACCAAATTGAAGGCGCAGGAGTCATATGAACGTCGTGCTGGTTCTACACCAGTTAAAATCCTCCAATACAAATATAACTCATCAAGTGCGAAGTAAACCAATATAGTCGTCAATTTAAACTGATTTTATAAGATACAACAAAGTAATTCTGCAGCGATCGCCCATCCAAAAACAAGTTCGAAATTTCCAAAACTAGACACCTCATTTTTCGACCGCGCATGGAACAAGGGGATTGTTTACTAGTTTACTAGTTGCCCAGCCTAGACACTAGGCCTTCTATTTTTATTTTCGGACTTTCCGGATAATTCGGAGCTTATTTATACTACGGGAGCCTGGGGACTAAAAAGGGGGCGGGACGAAAAATAGAAGGCCTAGTAGATTTCCCAAGCGAAAGTGGCTAAAACTGCCCCAAAACTGCCCCACTTGAATCTGACAGCTGTTGGTGCCTACTATAGCAATAACTGGAAAATTCTGTGATTCTGCGTTGATTTTTTGTGACCTGAATTAATTTTCAAAACCATGGAAGGTAAGTTCGTGAGTGTATATCTTGTAAAACAACTATAATCTGTATTTTAATATGTTGAATACAACTATAATTTGTATTTTAATATGTTGAATAATTGTCCGCCAAGACTGCAAGACATTGCTTACACAAGTCCTTTACTTTCACGTGCTTTCAGAGATTTTACAGTTCGTTTTGTTCTTGAGTGCATATTCAGTTCTGGAAGTATAGGGAAGTCTTCAATGCACCAGCATCCTTCGTAACATCATATGCCGCTGGCAGAGGAATTAACTGCACGCGATTACGTTTAATTACGCCAGTAGGAGTATCAACCTCGTATTGTCGTGGACTCTCAGTGGTGCTTTTAACAACGCCAGGTCCTGGATGGGTTCCTTGAGTTAGTTTTCGAGGATGCATCGCACAGTGTCTGGTGTTGAAGTGTTTCTCTTGCTTTACTTTACTTTGATCTTCGTGTTTCTGTAATTGAACAAGATCAGGCCACTTAGGCATTAATAACGTATGAAATATTGGCACCGTTGTACGAATCTTTCTTCCCATGAGTAAGTCTGCCGTAGAGTACCCACACGATAGCGGTGTAGATCTGTAGGCCAACAAAGCGATTTCTTTGTCTTTTTCCTTTTTCAGAAGCCTTTTGACCGTCTGTACAGCACGTTCTACTTCCCCATTCGATTGAGGGTACTTCGGACTGCTGTGGTTGACTTCGAATCCCCACTCGTTAGCGAAATAAAAATATTCAGCACTATTGAATGGCGGTCCATTGTCCGAGTTTACTTTCTCAGGAATTCCATATCGCGAGAAAATCGATTTCATTGCTTTGCAAACTTCAGTTGCGGTCTTGTTTTTGTGCATAGCGCAGACTTCAACGTATCGTGAGAAGTAATCCACGACAAGGAGATAGTCAACGTTCTCGCTTTTGAAAAAGTCTATTGCCAACATTTGCCACGGTCTTTCTGGAAATGATGTAGGAGACAAAGGCTCTGGTCTGTTTACTTGATGTTTTGCACACGTGCGACAACTTTGCACCACATCTTGAATTTGATTACTTAGGCCTGGCAACCACACCAACTGCTTTGCACACTCTCGACACTTTGAAATTCCAAGATGACCCTGGTGAATTTTATCCAGGACGTCTAACCTCATGTGCGACGGGATTAATATTCTCGTTCCTTTCATGATTAAACCTTGAACCATGGTCATTTCTCCTGTTTCGCTCCAGTAAGGCTTTACAGCATCTGGGACCCTGTGTTTGTCTAGCCATCCTTCCAAACAGCATTGCTTTATTTCTTTGCGCACCTCATCTTCTTCCTGAGCTTCGGTGATTTCTTTAAGTTTCTTGTCTGAGGCTGGCAAAGAGTCGACCACGCTACCTAGAAATGTCTTCATTTCGTCCTCTGGAACAAAACAAGATTCTAGTCCTGCAGATTTCTTCACGAGTCTTGATAGAGCGTCACTTGTATACATCTGCTTACCAGGTACGTAGATCATTTTGCGCAGGTCAAATCTCATTAATCTCACTCTGAATCTCTGTATACGGGGTGGTACTTTGTCTAAGGTATGGGTGGTCAACAATGGTACCAGAGGTTTATGATCTGTCTCTCCCACAAATGGTTTACCTAGAATATAATCACGCAATCTTTCGCACGCCCAGGTAAATGCTAAACATTCTTTTTCTATTTGACTATACCTAGACTCTGTATCAGTGAGTGCACGTGAAATATAAGAAACGGGTTTCCACTCACCATTTTCCTGTTTCTGTAAAACTACCCCACCTATACCATAAGATGATGCATGCGCATTTATCTCAGTTTCTTTATTGGGGTCATAGAGAGCCAAAATAGGGACAGAAATCAAACTTTTCTTCAACTCATTAAATGCTTCCTTTTGTTTATTTCCCCAATGCCAAACAGAATCTTTGCATAACAAATCTCGAAGGGCTTTACCAGGATCAGGCGATATCCCTTCAGATGATATAACCTGACCTAGTGCCTTAGTGGTCGAAACACTGAATAAACACTTATCCTTATTTAGAGTAAGTTTAGACTTCTGGAGTCTCTTCAATACTGCATGCAACCGAATATCATGTTGCTCTTGAGAATCTCCATGAACTAATAAATCATCAATCTCCCATTCGACTCCTAACCCTTCTAAAATATTATTCATGCATTTCTGAAACTGCTCACTTCCAGTAGAAATACCGTAAGGGAGGCGATTAAAACAGAATCGTCCCCATGGGGTTATAAATGTCGTCAACAGACGAGATGATTCAGATAACTTTCTTTGCCAAAAAGCACTATTTGCATCTATTTTAGAGAATACTTCACATTTTGACAGCTTTCCAAGTGTGAAATCAACAGATGGAAGGGGGTAAGCCTCTCTTAATACGCTCTGATTTAGCCTAGCAAGATGAACACAAATACGGACGTCCCCATTTGGTTTCGGTGTAAGCACCATGGGTGCGCACCAATCTGTGGGTTGATCTGCTCTCGAAATCACTCCCATTTCCAGTACTCTTTCAATTTCTTTCTTAGTTTTATCTAATAACGGAAAAGGTACTTTTCTTGGCACATTTACGGCAAAAGGCTCCGGAATTTCTTTTAACTTTATATCATATTCGCCTTCAAGCTCTCCTAAACCCTCAAATAACTTAGGATATTGATCTATAATTTGCCGTTTGTATTCACTTTCTTCTGATACTTCAGAATTTTCTACTTCATTGATTTTACTGAGTAAATTTAATGAAGCGCATGCTGATTTGCCTAACAACGGTTTGCTCAAATTTTTGACAACATAAATCTCGTCTACAATGGAGTTTTTCTTTGAGGCTATCCTAGCCGTGAATTTTCCCAAACACTTGAGACGATACTTGCATGGCCCTAACAGTATTTTGTTAGTTGATTGAAGCTTAAGATTACTTTTATTCGACACTTTATCATAAACGCTTACTGGGACAACGGTCACATCCGCACCAGAATCAAGCTTAAATTGAAACGTACAATCATTCACTTCGAGATCTGCTTTCCAAGGTGCCGCTTCAATACTTTCTATGACAATTTCGCCTAGAAACAATTCACTGGGAAAGCTCTCACCTGTGACTTCACTGATTGCTTTGCTCCTGCATGCTCTTCGCCAGTGACCCATTTTACCGCATTTATGACATTTCGAGTTGTTCGCTGGGCAGCTTTTCTGAGGATGCATTGGTCCTAAGCACCTACTGCATTTCTCGAGTGTAGAATATATACATTTTAAGACCAAACCGGGACAAGTTGCGAAAAGTGCAACTACACAGGCCTTCCGGCAGGAATTGAACCCACGACCTTGCGATTCTAGTGCAATGCTCTGACCACTGAGCCACGGAGGGCGTTGCCGAGAGCTTGATCGCGAGTTCTCTATATATAATAAGGTGGTAATGCCAGGAGATAATTGGGTATATTATAAGTAATATTGGGCATTTCACTCGATTACATAGCGTGTTCTAAGGATTTTGGGTGAAGGAAAATTCGAGTGTAGAATATATACATTTTAAGACCAAACCGGGACCAGTTGCGAAAAATGCAACTACACAGGCCTTCCGGCAGGAATTGAACCCACGACCTTGCGATTCTAGTGCAATGCTCTGACCACTGAGCCACGGAGGGCGTTGCCGAGAGCTTGATCGCGAGTTCTGTATATATAATGAGGTGGTAATGCCAGGAGATAATTGGGTATATTATAAGTAATATTGGGCATTTCACTCGATTACATAGTGTGTTCTAAGGATTTTGGGTGAAGGAAAATTCGAGTGTAGAATATATACATTTTAAGACCAAACCGGGACCAGTTGCGAAAAATGCAACTACACAGGCCTTCCGGCAGGAATTGAACCCACGAGCTTGCGATTCTAGTGCAATGCTCTGACCACTGAGCCACGGAGGGCGTTGCCGAGAGCTTGATCGCGAGTTCTCTATATATAATAAGGTGGTAATGCCAGGAGATAATTGGGTATATTATAAGTAATATTGGGCATTTCACTCGATTACATAGCGTGTTCTAAGGATTTTGGGTGAAGGAAAATTCGAGTGTAGAATATATACATTTTAAGACCAAACCGGGACCAGTTGCGAAAAATGCAACTACACAGGCCTTCCGGCAGGAATTGAACCCACGACCTTGCGATTCTAGTGCAATGCTCTGACCACTGAGCCACGGAGGGCGTTGCCGAGAGCTTGATCGCGAGTTCTGTATATATAATGAGGTGGTAATGCCAGGAGATAATTGGGTATATTATAAGTAATATTGGGCATTTCACTCGATTACATAGCGTGTTCTAAGGATTTTGGGTGAAGGAAAATTCGAGTGCAGAATATTTACATTTTAAGACCAAACCGGGACCAGTTACGAAAAATGCAACTACACAGGCCTTCCGGCAGGAATTGAACCCACGACCTTGTGATTCTAGTGCAATGCTCTGACCACTGAGCCACGGAGGGCGTTGCCGAGGGCTTGATCGCGAGTTCTGTATATATAATAAGGTGGTAATGCCAGGAGATAATTGGGTATATTATAAGTAATATTGGGCATTTCACTCGATTACATAGTCCCGGGTCCCGGTTTGGTCTTAAAATGTATATATTCTCCAACTGGTCCCGGTTTGGTCTTAAAATGTATATATTCTACACTCGAATTTTCCTTCACCCAAAATCCTTAGAACACGCTATGTAATCGAGTGAAATGCCCAATATTACTTATAATATACCCAATTATCTCCTGGCATTACCACCTTATTATATATACAGAACTCGCAATCAAGCTCTCGGCAACGCCCTCCGTGGCTCAGTGGTCAGAGCATTGCACTAGAATCGCAAGGTCGTGGGTTCAATTCCTGCCGGAAGGCCTGTGTAGTTGCATTTTTCGCAACTGGTCCCGGTTTGGTCTTAAAATGTATATATTCTACACTCGAATTTTCCTTCACCCAAAATCCTTAGAACACGCTATGTAATCGAGTGAAATGCCCAATATTACTTATAATATACTGCATTTCTCGTTGCCTTTGTTTCTTTGGGACTGACTCTTTCCTTTCTCTCCAGAGACTGCTTTGTCGTTCTTTTTCTTTCTTTGGAACCTCCCAACGAACTCGATGGATTGTCTGCCATCAGCCTGTAGAAAACTCTGCTGCTTTCGAACAGTTTCCTTCTGCCGAACACATTTCACTGCTTTTTCCAAGGTTAATTCTGCCTCGAGCTGTACCTTTTCCGACAAAGCTTTATCCCGAATTCCTACCACTATGCTGTCACGAATCGATTTCTCGACACCAAAATTACAATGTTCTGCAAGATTGAACAAGTCTGTAATAAATACATCGACAGCTTCGTTTTCTTGTTGGCTTCGCAAGTTGAACTTGGCTCGCTCAAAAATCACATTTCTCTTAATGATGAAGAACTTTTCAAGTCTTTTCTTGAGCACGTCGTATTTCTTTTGGTCTGCCACTGAAATACCAAGAGATTGCACGATATCGTCAGCTTCTTCGCCCATTGAATAAACCAGAGTATTAACGTGACTTTCTTCGGCGAGAGCTGACGCCATCCAGAATCACTCGAAGCGTCGGATCCATTTTAACCAGTCTTCGTGTTTGAATGTAAACTTCTCTGGTGGTTGTACCTGGAACAGCGCCATTTGTGCTTTCTCTGACAAAATCAAAGGGACCAAGGGCCTTACCAAAAAGATAGTGGCGCCTCTAAGTCGTCAACCGACCGCTCTTCCACTTTTACTTCTTTGGCAAGCCCTTTAGCGATCCCACCGCTGCCACCACGTTATGTTAATGACTGTCCTTTAATAATATAGTCTACAACTTATATAACAATATGCTAATACAATATGCTAATACAATATGCTAATACAATATTCTAATACAGTATTCTAATACAACATAGACAAGAAAGATAGTGATTTAAATTATGTCCTAATAACTCCAGATAGGCCTAAACATATCACCAACACACTTTCACTTACACTGAACAATAACTTTTTCTCCTTCAACAATGACTACTACCTACAAATACATGGCACAGCCATGGGTTCCCCAATGGCCCCTACTTATGCTAATATTTTCATGTCAGTCCTGGAAAATCAAATGCTCCTTAATGCGCCTAATGGTCTTACTCCAAATGAATGGATAAGATTCATTGATGACATTTTTGCTTTGTGGACCCATGGAATTGAAGCACTTTTACAATTCTTCGACTATCTCAATGCATTCCACCCAACCATCAAATTTGACTATGACTACTCTGACAAACCAGTTAACTTTCTTGACACTACTATTTACCTCAATCAAAACAATCAACTTGTTTCTGACCTCTATACCAAACCTACTGACAGGACTCTACTTCTTCACAATGATTCCTTTCACCCAACAACTTGCAAAGAAGGTATAATCTACAGCCAAGCACTTAGATATCGCCGTATCATTACAGATGACGAACTACTGCAAAAATGACTCAACAATCTTTCTGTTATATTTAATTAACAGGGGATACAAACTCGACACCATCAACAAAGCATTTCTACATCTACATCTACATTTTATTAAGTCGGTAAAAATCGAACGATTATCACACCAACTATGACAATACAAAATAAAAATTCTAAACCTAACTATAACTATCACTATAACTATAAAAGAAAAATTTACTTAATGTAATTCTCAAGTTTACTCTTAAAAACATCCAAAGTCTCTGATAAAACTATTTCCTTAGGAAGACTGTTCCACTCAGTTAATTTTCTAGGATAAAAAGAATATTTAAAAATGTCCTTCGTAACTCGAGGTACTCTATACTTAAATATATGACTGTTTCGTGTTCTTGTTTCTTGACTCGGAATCAGCAAGTTCTCCGTGTTCAAGTTAAGTAAACCACGACTTAACTTATACATCATACTTAGGCGTATACATTTCCTTCTTGTTTCCAATGTATCCCAGGCCAACTCTTTTGTCATGGCTGATACACTAGCTGTTCGATCGTAGTTTCCTAAACAGAAACGTGCCGCTGATCTCTGGACTCTTTCGACGGCAGCAACATCTTTCTTGTAGTGAAGGTCCCATGTTGTAGAAGCATATTCAAGCTTTGGTCTTACAAGACTTTTATAGGCAACTTCCTTGACATCTCTTGGGGCAATTCCATAGGTTCCGCTTGATAACATGTAATACGACATTTGCCATTCGAGTAATGTTCGATATATGAGATGACCATTTCATTTTATTATCAAACATCACCCCAAGATATGGGTGGTTTTTGATTTCTTCCAGCACTTGACCACAGAACATATACTGTTTCTTTATGGTATTCTTCTTAGTTGTAATGCACATCACTTTACACTTGGTCGGATTAAACTCCATTTGCCAACGAGCTTGCCATTCCTCGAGTTTACACAAATCACCCTGAAGAGAATCTGATTCTACATCACTTTCAATAAAACAGTACAGTAGAGCATCGTCGGCGAACAATCTTACAGTAGATTTCAATTCATCAGCTAGGTCATTTACATATAGTAAAAACAAGACAGGCCCAAGGACTGTGCCTTGGGGCACGCCAGATGTAACTGTAACAGGGGTTGATGTCGCACCATCACATACCACAACTTGACTTCGATCTGTAAGAAATGACTTAAACCAGTCTTGAAGTGATCCCGGATCCCATAATACTCCAACTTTGTCAATAATCTCTGGTGCGGGGCTTTATCAAAAGCTTTTGAAAAGTCTAGAATAGCCAAGTTTACTTGTTTGTTTTGTTGAATAGCGTGAGTAATATCATGAACAGTACATTATCAATTGAGTTTCTGTGGATCGTTTGGCCCGAAAGCCATGCTGATTATCAATGAGTATGCCATGCCTTTCGAGGTGCTTCATTAGGTGACTATGCACAATATGTTCCAAAATCTTACTAGCGATGCGGGTTAAAGATATCGGCCTATAGTTTCCCGGATCACACTTTTTGCCTTTTTTAAATACCGCACACACATTAGCTTCTTTCCATTTACCTGGCAAAATTCCGCTACTAATTGATTCCTGATATTACTAATATTATAGGATAAAAAGGTCACGTCAATACGGTGTGCGTTGTTTCCGAAACTTTTCTACCTCTTACTTGGTGCAAAGTCAATCAAATATAGTCTTAAATTGATCATAAAGTTTGTGTGATTCTGAGGATATATTTTTTGTGTTGTTTATCGCTGGAATTATTCGTTTATTTTGGATTCCTTGTCTTGGACGTCAGTTTGTTGTTGTGCTCACTACAAATCGGGAATTTTGGTTGTGGTCATTATCTCGTCTACCGTTTATTGGATTTGTTTTAAACTATCTCTGTGAACTACGCAATTTGTTACTGTTGACCTGTCAAGTTTTGGCGTCTTTTGGTGATACAGAATTCAAACTACACTCATTTTATCATTTTGACCGTTGGAAATTCATTGTCATTGTATCTATATTATGTCAAGCGCCGTCCGCCTTGGTAACTACGTTATGTAATTGTGATCGTTTGTCAGTCGTCTGCAGTCTATTATGAATATCCATCCTAGAATCGTGTCATCTATATAATCTTCTGTTTCTTGGTACAACTTTGGAATTTATTTCGTGATTAACATTTTTATCGCTATTTTGAATTATTCATGATTGTATAGATCGTCGTTGTTTGAACTTTGCCCTTGGTCACGGAAACTGAGACTTTGGTCTTTTGTAATTTCAACGTTTCAACACCAGCTTCGGGATTTCCCCTGATAATTATTATCAAATCAACTATGGCATTTGTTGCACTATCTTTGTCGCCGCGTAACTTACTGATTATATTGCATATATTCATATACCTATCAAGTTTTACCCGAGACTTGTCCCAATCCACACCCGTGGATCTCAACTGTGAAACTTTGTACGTGTCACAATTGTTGTCTAATCCAAATATGAACGAATATTCTCATTTTCATATCTCCCGTCGCTCAACCTCCGCCAAGCCTCTCTCCTCAGATAGGAAATTAATCCGTGGACTTCATATTGCCATGAACTTCTCCATTTCTATTATTCTGATATCTCTATCTAATGACATTTCAACCAATCCTGGTCCTGACTGCAGCATTTCAACATCACCACCTAATGTGCGAGGACAAATCAACCCCAGAGCCCGTTCTTCATTTAATGTTTTGTATCAGAACGTCAGAAGTCTGAAGGCAAATAATCATAACTCTAGAACTAATTGCGTCGTGAATAAGCTATCCTGTCTACATGACGTTGTTTATGGCAACAGTATAGATGTGATTGCTTTGGTGGAGACTTGGCTCTCTAGTCATGTGCGTGATGATGAAATCTTACCTGTTGGGTACAAGCTAATTGGTAGAGATCGTCAAACTGGTAAACGGGGAGGTGGTGTTCTGCTTGCCGTGAGTGATACAGTCAAAACTGAACCTTCTGGTTTCGTTTCCGACTCATTAGAACTTGCATCTGTTGTCATTAACTCTTCGTCCAGTAAGGTACTTGTTGCTGTCTGTTACCGTCCACCTGACTCCACCATTGATTTTATTCATGAACTATCCCAATTTTTGAAATTTGTAAAAGATTCACAATTCAGAGACGTTGTTCTACTTGGTGATTTTAACTACCCTAACATCCAATGGTCTAATGGTTCAGGTTTCTCTACCTTAAGTTCAGAAACTAGTTTCATTGACATTGTCACTGAGTTTAGTTACCTACAATTGATCAACTCGCCTACCCGCGGTAACAATCTTATTGACCTGGTTTTAACAACAAACGAACATTTAACCAACAACTTCGAAGTTACTGATGACGACTCCATCTCTCTGCACTCTGATCACAAAGCAATATTTTTCGACTTAAAACTCCATCAACAACCTAAACAATCCTCCGAACGTATAGTATATGATTACTCTAAGGGTGATTTCGTTGGCCTCATTAACTGTCTCAGGAACACTCCACTAGTAGATATAGTCCTCAACGAAAGTCACGACGTAAATCTTGCCTGGTCAAAGTGGAAAAACGCTTTCCTTGCCGCTGTAGACTATTTCATTCCTAAAACAAAGCTAAAGCGTTCAGTCACCCCTCCGTGCATCACCAAGGACTTACTCCACGCCATCAAAATGAAAGAGTCACTAAGGAGAAAGGCTAAGGCTAAGAACTCACCTCAACTTTGGGAGAAATTCCGCAGAACTCGGCAACACGTCAAGTGTTGGATTAATTCCAAGAAGAGAGAATATCTCTCTGGACTGTCCGAAAATGTGTACAATGATCGTAAATCATTTTGGAGATTCTTTAAGAGTAAATCCTCAGAATCCTCTATCCCTGACGTGATTAAATTGAATGGTCAGAAACTTTTTTCTGCGGAGGAGAAAGCGGATGGCTTTAACCAATATTTTGCGTCAGTCTTTATCTCCGACTCCGACACAAGTTCTTCACCTCTTATCTCTCCTTCTAACTCAACATCTAACTCTCTTGACTCATTAACTATATTTGAATCCGACGTACAGTCATTGTTGTTCAATTTGTCACCCTCTAAGGCTACTGGTCCTGACGGTATACCAGCTTATATTCTAAAGCGATGTTCTGAAGTAATCGCCTCGTCTTTGACTGCTCTCTTTGAGCTATCTCTTCAGCAGGGTGTTTTCCCTTCTGAATGGAAATCTGCTAATGTCGTGCCCATACCCAAGAAAGGCGACGCTCATGAGGCCACCAACTACAGACCAGTTTCATTACTCTCCCAAGTCTCCAAAGTTCTTGAACGTCTAATTTTCAGTCAAGTTTATTCTTTTGTTAAGAACTCTTTGCATGACCTTCAACACGGCTTTCATTGCCATAGGCCACCAACTACAGACCAGTTTCATTACTCTCCCAAGTCTCCAAAGTTCTTGAACGTCTAATTTTCAGTCAAGTTTA
Organism: Corallium rubrum; assembly: GCA_964035015.1. NCBI lineage: Eukaryota > Metazoa > Cnidaria > Anthozoa > Scleralcyonacea > Coralliidae > Corallium > Corallium rubrum. The sequence goes on from CAXIUP010000025.1 coordinate 105,142, forward strand.
TTCTTTTGTTAAGAACTCTTTGCATGACCTTCAACACGGCTTTCGTTGCCATAGGTCATGTGTTACTCAACTTTTGAATGTGCTTCACGACCTTGGTCATACTCTTGACTCTGGTAAGGAAATTGACATGGTTTATCTTGACTTTGCTAAAGCGTTTGACTCTGTGTCCCATAGCAAACTCTTATTCAAACTTAAATCGTTTGGAATCTCTGGTCCACTTCTTAACTGGTTTGCCGATTACCTTCGAGATCGCAAACAGTGTGTTGTCATTGAAGGAGTTTCCTCATCCTTTCTTAGTGTTACCTCTGGTGTGCCACAAGGTAGAGTAATAGGTCCTCTCCTATTCTTACTTTATGTGAACGACCTTCCAGAGGTAACCAAGAATAGTACTGTTGCACTTTTTGCTGATGACAGCAAATGTTATCGTGCTATACAATCACCAGATGATCGAGATCTCCTCCGGCTCGACCTGGACGCTATGTCCAACTGGTCGCTGTCCTGGCAATTGAAATTTAATGTCTCAAAGACGCTTTTACTCAGGATATCCCGAAAACGCAACCCTCCAACTCATTCCTACTTTCTTAACAACGAACCAGTCAAGAGCATAGCTAGCCAAGTAGACTTGGGTGTGGTTATCAGCAATGACTTAAAGTGGTCCCCACACATAGCCAGCTGCACTGCAAAAGCCAATCGTATGCTTGGTTTTCTTCAAAGGAATTGTACCCAAATGACTGATATTCGTTGCCGTAGGCTTCTTTTTCTTGCTCTCGTCCGATCTCATCTGTCCTATGGTAGTGAGATCTGGGCACCTCAAGGATGTCACGCGATCTTGCGATCCTCGAGGGTGTACAAAGACGTGCTAGCAAATTCATCCTTCAGGATTATGAGTTGTCATATCCTGAACGTCTTAAGAAACTTAATTTACTTCCGATATCCTACTGGCTTGAACTGAAGGATCTCGTCTTCTTTTTTAAATGTAAACAAGGCCTCTTCGATCTAGACATCTCCTCTTTCGTCACTTTTTCTTCTCACAGCACGTCTCGCACCCGTTCAAGTAAGGACAACTTGCTTCAAGTCAACCATTGCAGGACGTCTCTCTATAGGAACTCTTTTTTCAACCGAATTGTCCTTCTCTGGAACAATCTCTCTCCCACCATTCGTAATAGTTCATCCGTTTCCTCCTTCAAACACAGACTAACTGTTTACTACTCTTCTCTACTACACTCATCTTTCGATGTAAACAGAATGCGCACTTGGAAAACCTTCTGTTCCAAGTGCCGCTCTTTCAACTTAAGCTGTTGTTCCTAATTCGTCATGTCTTCTGTAAACTGTATATTTGTTCTCGTCTTTATTTTATTTTATGTTATGTTTGTTTTCATTAAGGTCGGTCTTCACATGGGACTACTCATGTCCTGTTGACCTTACCTTCAACCATATCTTTAGTTATTCAAAGTTTCTTTTTTCCTTTAATGTGATAGTTTTAATTCTTTCGCATTTATGTATGGTTGTAAAGTTAATAAATAAATAAATATATCTGTCAGAATCGGGGCTATTTGGCTTGCATTCTCTTTCAAAAACCATGGTGGGATTCCATCCGGTCCACTTGCTTTCTTTGGGTCTAAGGATGCTAGTTGTTTCTCGACTCCTTTTACCGTAATCACAATATTACCAATGGTAGGCATAAGCTTGCTTCCTGGGGATGGCATATTCTCGATATTTTCTGTCGTGAAAACACTAGCAAACTGTTTACTAAGTACCTCGGACTTTAAACCGGCGTCACTAATGAGTTCATTATCCATTCTAAAATCTTCAACGCCTGGGTTGTCTTGTCGTAATCTCTTGATGTAGGACCAAAATGCTTTAGGATTTTCTTGCATAGTATCAGTTAAATAGCCAGTCAGATATGTATCCCTAGCTCTCTTCAAGTTCTTACTCAGTTGTTTCCTAGCCGTTTTAAACTTAGTCCAGTCAATCTCTTTTCCCGACTTTTTAGCTTTGTTATATAACTTTTGTTTGACTCGGGTTTGTCTCCTAAGTACACGATTAAACCAGGGCAAGTTATAACGAGATGATGTGTATTTGCATGGTATACAAGAGTCCATTATGTTTTGAATACCCTGTTGGAATGCATCCCACTTAGTGTCAAGGGACTCGTGCTTCAACGAACACTCAAAGTTATTAGCAAACTCTCGTAGCCTTTGCTGTATTAGTTCTTTGTCTGCCTGCTTCCGGATGAAGACTTTACGCTTCACATGCCTTTTCTTTTTACATTTCAAATTAACCTGGAAGTAAACAATATCGTGGTCGCTAATTCCCGGGAGGACCTTAACCTTATTAATAATGTTTTCGTTATTCGTAAAGACCATGTCCAATATATTATGTGTCTCTCCCTGACTCCTTGTTGGCTCTTTAACCATTTGGTTAAGTCCGTGTTCGTTAACAATTTCCAACAATCTATCAGAATAAACAGAAGCCTTTTCTGGGGCATAATCTTTCCAATCAATATTAGGTGCATTGAAATCTCCGGCCACTATCACATGGTGATTGTTCAGTTTATCAGATAGTTTGAAAAGCGAATTATTCAGTTCATCGAGGCAAACCATATCGCTCATATTAGGCCGATAAAATGAGGCAAAGAAAATAGACTTTGATTTCTGGCTTTTAATTTGACATTGTGTCCAAACAATTTCACAATCGGTATCAAACTCCGAGCGTTCAATAACCAAAATATCCTTCTTCACGGCCTGAAAAACGCTCCCGTGGTGGTCGGTAATTCTGTCTTTCCTAAATATATTGTAGTTATCTGGGAAAATTTCATTGCTCGTTATACCAGAATGGAGCCAAGACTCGTTTCCAATAATAATATACGGTTCATGCATATCAATAATGGCCTCAATTTCAGCAGCTTTATTTCTTACGCTTTGACAATTCACTATTAATTTGCATTTATTCGCTCGAGGCTTTTTAAAATGTTTTTGGAATTTCGTTCCACCGTGTTTGTGAGAAGTCTCAGGGATATCTTGCGGTTCCATTGAGATTTTCTCAAGTGGGGCAAATGCATTAGCAGAAGCTAGAGATTCAATTGATTCATTTAAAAACGATTTCATAAAGTTCGAGAAGCCACAACTAGGACACAACCATATAAGCGATGAGCCAGACAGTATATCATGCGTATTGTTATCAAACTCACAGCAGTTCGGATGAAACCAAACATCACATTCTTCGCAATTTATTCCCGACTGGTTTACCATTATAGAGTCTGAACATATTCCACACCGCTGCGTGTAATCTTCACCGGGGTTCTGTTCGATATCCCCTCCAAGCAGCAACAGTAGGTAAAGGAATTGATGTTTATTCTTACCAATTACAGTCATTCGATAAAACTTGTTCAGCACTTCATGACCAGATAATCTTCTTTCTTGGGCCAATTGGAAGCTAAATTCAAAGCCAGGGACTTCCTTGGTATAAGAAGAACTGTTTGCTTCGTCGTTTCCAAGTTTTTGTTGCAGTAAACAACCCAACAAGAGAATTATTGTCGGAGCTACAAATTGCATGACCGCCATGATGGTCATACACTCTAAGTAATCGAGTCACACAACACTCACAACACGACATACTACACAAAGACAAACCTGAGAAATCCATTAACAGCCCCATTCTCACTAAACACAATGTTATCCCTACATGACCCTACGATACCCCGAGAACTATGACTGTCCCCACTACCACCCCCCGCCACCCCACATACCCCCTCCCGAAACTCCTACGTAAACACGCGCACCTTTAGCTGCAACCTGGTAACGAATGACGCAACACACTTCACCCTGCAACAACATACGTACGCCCTCATTCCGCCTTCGTAGACTGACGATAGAGGAGCACAATTCCTTTCTTTGCTACGTTATACTACGAGCTTACGACAAACAAAAACGGTTCTTTCATCCTTTTCTGCCCAACCCGTGATGCTGAGACGCGTTGGATTTAATGAGAAAGCAAGCAACAAGTTCGGTAAGCACTCACTTTATCTCTATTATTGTTATAATGTTATTATTCTTGTCTAACTATTTACTTAATCACATTGACTCCCAACCCCAAATCCCTGCTGATGAGACCAATTCAGAAGGTCGAAACGTGCGCCAGGGTTGTGTCCTAAGATCCTGATTGCACTTTACTTATACGTTACAAATCTTTTTCTTTTTCTGATGTTTTCACATGATTCTTAAGCATGATATCTACACTGCATGTCCAACAGCGGTTCCGCGTCACTTTTTCTTACGCAAAATAGCCAGAGGCTAATTGCGCTTTTTATTCAAATTCCCACCTAATCTCTCCCTCGGTTTTCAACATCACACGACTTAAACTCCTTTGTGGTTCCCATTAACTACATTTTAACCTATAAAAAACTGTTCAAATTTCTCGACCATCACTGAGCCTTTGACTCAGTTACTTCGCAAGAATGCTAAATATATTTGGACAAATCAATGTGAACGCCAAACCTTAGAGCCATGTTGAAAAGTGCTCCCATTCTGTCAGCTCCAGATTTCAACCATCCATTTAAGTTAGCTGTTGATACAAGTTATGTAGCTCCTGGTGCTATTTTGCTCCAAGAGGATGAAGACGGGATTGACCATTCGGTGTTCTATTTTTCTAAAAATTTCAACAAACACCAGAGAAACTATTCAATAATTGAAAAGGAATGTTTAGCTTTGGTTTTCGCTTTATAGCATTTCGAAGTTTATGTCTCTTCCTCAAGTCTGCCGATCGTTGTATTCAGCGATCATAATCCTTTGGTATTCCTCCACAAGCTCAAGAACAGGAATCAACACCTATTGCGATGGAGTCTGATTTTACAAGAATATAATTTGGAAATCAGACATATTAAAAGAAAAGACAATTTCATTGTGGACTGCCTTTCTAGACCATAGACATGGTAAAAAAAATTATATTCCAAAAAAATAAACTTCTTTCACATTTTTTTTGAGGGAGGGTGTTATGGATATGCCTATATGTGTTACTACCACAGACGTCATTACTTGATAGATAAACAGAAAGCTAAATTGATTGTTTTATTAATAGGAATATCTTAGTTACTAAGTAAAAACTGAATCGATTCTAGGGTGCCTTGATTGAATTTATCAGCGCCCCTTTGAAACTTTTACTGAAAAAACTTAGAACACTTCAGAGATAATATTTTCAACACTCTGGGTAAAGACTCATACTGAGAGAACTCAGTTGACGATGCCAACTTCCAGATTAATCCATGCTGTTTTAACCTTTATTTTAAATGAAAATAATCATTTGCATCAGGATGTGCTCCACTGCACCATCCGTTCATTTTTTGAAAATTTAGAAGTTCCTCCTTTAAAAAAAACATTCTGTGGAGAACACTGAATGAGTCAGAAGGAGCCAGAAGAATATTACGTATTGCCAGTATTCGTTTGGAATTTCTACAGGCAGCCCAACCTGACACTCAGGGGCGGATCCAGGATTTATATCTTCGTCAAATATTTCCTAAAAAGGTTAGGTGGGGGGGGGGGGGGGCACTCACGAAATATATAACTATAACAGTAACTAAGCATGGCAAACTGCACAAGAAATTTGGGGACAGATTATGGTACATAACTTATTCAAAGAGACAAACATACAAAGACAACCAATAGCATAAAATGACTGGTTGTTTCTCGACAGAGTTCATCTAATTAGCATATCATGAATACAGTTGCACCCAGAGGTTTTTTAACATCATCGTGGGTGTAGTTTGCGTGAAAAGTGGGTGTACTACACAGAAAAACTACACGTTATCTGCGTGGAGTGATCTTTTGTTATGCCATTTACATCTGACACCTCAAACATAGTTCCTGTATCATTGCTGAAATGTTGAATATTCTTAAGTAGTCTTACTATATAATTATGAATTGTATTGCATAAGTTTTTCAACTACTGAGTCGTGTGGTTATGGCTAAGGCGAATCATTGCTGCGAGATACTCATTGGATAGGTATTAGAAAACCTCAAGCAGCGGCCGAACTTTTTATGCTGAGCCTGAGAAAAAAAAGGACATGACTGCAGTTATATGGCATTTGCAACGCAAATACATACATGTATGCAGAACCACATTCACATTTCAATTTCCACTCCAGTTGCAACAGTATACTTTACCAACAATAAAATGCTAAAATAAAATTCGTAGAAGACTAGAACGTCTTCTCAATGTTTCTTCAGTTTATCTGTAAGCCTTAATTAAACATTTTTCTGGTTTTTAATTAGTGTACATTGGCAAGGCCAAAACGAAGCACGATAAAGGCGCCTACGAAAAGAGCAACGTATGCTATTATTGCGAAAAAGAATTTGCAAAGCTTGCTGCACATCTACAGCAGGTGCATTCCAAAGAAGTTGAAGTGCAGAAACTTTTGAGTGCTAAAATACGAAGCAAAGAGAGGCAGAAAGAATTTGGAAGAATTAAGCCGAAGGGAAACTTTCTGCATAACATGAAAATCCTGGAATTAGGTGTCGGCGAACTTAAGGTCCTTCGACGGCCAAGGGAAGGTGAAGACGCTGACCCAAACAACTATATACCATGTAAGTACTGTCGAGGTTTTATACATCAAAATGAGGCTTGGCGACACGAAAAAACCTGTCAATTCGTCCCAAAAGGCCCAGGGCATGCCATCCGTTGAAGACGCATTTTACGGTACAAAGGAAGGCACATGCTTGCCAGCAATAAATTATCCACTGGTTGCAGTCAGCAGCTATCAGACCTGGTAATTTGCAACATACAATCATTGACAAAATTAGTTGAAACGACTTGAGTGAATCATGCCATGTTAATTGCTAGGCCTCTTTTTTGCATGAATTGCTATCCCCCCGTCCCCCCTTTTCAATGTTGATACTCTGAACATTTAAATGTAATGGCAGGTGACTGAGTGCAAATTGCAAACGTTTTGAGATCCGGTCCGCAACATTGAAGTGGGGGGAAGGGGGAACATGAAACCATTTCATGTTAGCTTTGTTTCAAGAATTATGTCAATGATTGTCTGAGAACAAATTGGATGCAAACGCAACAGATTTAATTCATAAAAATCCATTTTCTCTGATGGATTGACCATTAATGTTTTAAAATATGCTAAAGAAGAATATGTGGTTAGTTTATGTGCATATTATATTGTCGAACGGGATTACAATAATTTTTTGTAAGCATTTGAAGTTAAAGTTTTATGCGATGAGCAAGCGATTAATTACAGTTGTAGCCATTTAAAAGAAGTTGCGTATGCCACGGCTCACAGGCATAATGACCTATATGACAAAACAAGTCGAAGAAGCCACTCTAGTTAAGAAATTACCAAGTCATTTAGAAAAAGATTAGTAGTTTGATAAAGGAACTCTCGTCCTATTGAATTTCTATAGAACCGTGGCGAAGTCGAGTGGCTCATGTGCCGCTGGTTGCTCAATTACTTTGAATGATCATTTTTCGCGAAAGAACATAGTGGAATTAGTGTGGCAGCATAACAGGAATTATTCGTAAATAAAATTTAAGCGTCAGGAATAACATGGAATTTAGGTGCTTTCTGCAATCGATCGTATACGATTACGTTCAACCGGAGAAATGAGCCCGACATGTCTTGTTTTTTGAACAAATCTCCCAGGGGGTCTATCGCAACATGGCGCCTTGCTGCTTAGCATTCGCTATGTTGCACAAATAAATAGTGTTATAGAATTATTTCGAGTGAAATGAACTGTTTATAGCAATTTCTTAGCTACATCGTTTTATATCAATTCAGTTTACCATATCAATTCTGTATTTTGCCACACTTTACCACACTTTACCATGCTTATGTTAATAAATTAGATTATGATTCATTTATATATGCAGATTGTGGTAAAGTGTGGTAAAATGTACTAAATTTTAGTGTAAGTATATGGTAAAGTGTGATCAAATGCAACAATTATGTCCACTTAATGCTTAAATAGAGCTAAAGTTTAAAAACATCTTTGTGTAACGAATATTTCAGTTGAAATTGCACTGAATATTATGCGAAGTTTGTGGTAAAGTGTGGTAAACTGAGCTTAATTTCAGCGGTCTCGTACACAGCAAAGTGCAATGATATCTTAGAAGTATATATGTGTTGTCAACTATTTGTCAACTATTTGTAATGATAAAAGTATAAGGAGAAATGTTTGGGTATCGGTTATTTTTGTTGAAATCGAGCTGAACTCCTCCATTCATTGTTTATTTACGTTCCTTGACATATGAGCTCTTTTATAACACGGGCGCCAGTTGTAACTTGAGATGAATTTGAAGCCTTGGGTAATTATTCTATTGACAAGTTTTTAATGAATGCAACTGGTGAAAGAATTTTTTCCCCCTTGCTGCAAACAATTTGTTCTGTTCTTTTGGGCATTAACTTAAGACGATTTCTTCCGGACTTTTCTCTTTATATCAGCATGAATGGTCAAATATTTTAATGATTTGCGCAAGTGCAGGGTATACATTATCCTTCATGATAGGTCTGCAATAAATTTATCGGCAGATTTTAATTTTACGTGTAGGTTTTGTGTCAGAATTATAACTTCATCATGGAAATACAGAGAGCGTGCGCAGCTTTTAAACCGATAATAATTTTGAACCTGATTTCCGCGTAGTGACAGTTAACATTAGGACGTCATGGTGACGTCATGTAATTAACCTTTAAAATTATCGTTTGTTGTTAGCGATCAATATATGTGTTAAATGTATGTGAGATCTCTTTGCGCAGCCGTGGGTAAAATATGGCGTTTCTCTGCAACGAAAAATGTACGGAGAATTATTAACGTAAATTCAGACTGTCTGAGAACAAATTGGACGCAAACGCAACAGATTTCATTCATAAAAATCCATTTTCTCTGATGGATTGACCATTAATGTTTTAAAATATGCTAAAGAAGAATATGTGGTTAGTTTATATGCATATTATATTGTCGAACGGGATTACAATAATTTTTTGTAAGCATTTGAAGTTAAAGTTTTATGCGATGAGCAAGCGATTAATTACAGTTGTAGCCATTTAAAAGAAGTTGCGTATGCCACGGCTCACAGGCATAATGACCTATGTGACAAAACAAGTCGAAAAAGCCACTCTAGTTAAGAAATTACCAAGTCATTTAGAAAAAGATTAGTAGTTTGATAAAGGAACTCTCGTCCTATTGAATTTCTATAGAACCGTGGCGAAGTCGAGTGGCTCATGTGCCGCTGGTTGCTCAATTACTTTGAATGATCATTTTTCGCGAAAGAACATAGTGGAATTAGTGTGGCAGCATAACAGGAATTATTCGTAAATAAAATTTAAGCGTCAGGAATAACATGGAATTTAGGTGGTTTCTGCAATCGATCATATACGATTACGTTCAACCGGAGAAATGAGCCCGACATGTCTTGTTTTTTGAACAAATCTCCCAGGGGGTCTATCGCAACATGGTGCCTTGCTGCTTAGCATTCGCTATATTGCACAAATAAATAGTGTTATAGAATTATTTCGAGTGAAATGAACTGTTTATAGCAATTTCTTAGCTACATCGTTTTATATCAATTCAGTTTACCATATCAATTCTGTATTTTGCCACACTTTACCACACTTTACCATGCTTATGTTAATAAATTAGATTATGATTCATTTATATATGCAGATTGTGGTAAAGTGTGGTAAAGTGTACTAAATTTTAGTGTAAGTATATGGTAAAGTGTGATCAAATGCAACAATTATGTCCACTTAATGCTTAAATAGAGCTAAAGTTTAAAAACATCTTTGTGTAACGAATATTTCAGTTGAAATTGCACTGAATATTATGCGAAGTTTGTGGTAAAGTGTGGTAAACTGAGCTTAATTTTAGCGGTCTCGTACACAGCAAAGTGCAATGATATCTTAGAAGTATATATGTGTTGTCAACTATTTGTCAACTATTTCTAATGATAAAAGTATAAGGAGAAATGTTTGGGTATCGATTATTTTTGTTGAAATCGAGCTGAACTCCTCCATTCATTGTTTATTTATGTTCCTTGACATATGAGCTCTTTTATAACACGGGCGCCAGTTGTAACTTGAGATGAATTCGAAGCCTTGGGTAATTATTCTATTGACAAGTTTTTAATGAATGCAACTGGTGAAAGAATTTTTTCCCCCTTGCTGCAAACAATTTGTTCTGTTCTTTTGGGCATTAACTTAAGACAATTTCTTCCGGACTTTTCTCTTTATATCAGCATGAATGGTCAAATATTTTAATGATTTGCGCAAGTGCAGGGTATACATTATCCTTCATGATAGGTCTGCAATAAATTTATCGGCAGATTTTAATTTTACGTGTAGGTTTTGTGTCAGAATTATAAATTCATCATGGAAATACAGAGAGCGTGCGCAGCTTTTAAACCGACAATAATTTTGAACCTGATTTCCGCGTAGTGACAGTTAACATTAGGACGTCATAGTGACGTCATGTAATTAACCTTTAAAATTATCGTTTGTTGTTAGCGATCAATATATGTGTTAAATGTATGTGAGATCTCTTTGCGCAGTCGTGGGTAAAATATGGCGTTTCTCTGCAACGAAAAATGTACGGAGAATTATTAACGTAAATTCAGACAATCATTGACAAAATTAGTTGAAACGACTTGAGTGAATCATGCCATGTTAATTGCTAGGCCTCTTTTTTGCATGAATTGCTATCCCCCCGTCCCCACTTTTCAATGTTGATACTCTGAAGATTTAAATGTAATGGCAGGTGACTGAGTGCAAATTGCAAATGTTTTGAGGTCCACAACATTGAAGTGGGGGGAAGGGGGAACATGAAACCATTTCATGTTAGCTTTGTTTCAAGAATTATGTCAATGATTGTAGGACAAAATGAGGTCGCCTTTTGAGACAAGATGAAACAATCATGCAGTTGGGGAGTAATCTCATCGAAAGAAAGGGAAGAGAAGGTGCGAGCGATGTATCACATAAAATGCGAGTGCTGGTAAGGCTAGTTATCGCAGGAGTGATTGAAGGACTTAATAATGCCAAGTTGTTTTGACAATTTAGTTGATGCGACAAAGGTCCTGAGTGGCTTTGGTTACACGGCTCCGTCAATAGCTATTAGACTGGGACATGTCTTGAAGGAGGCAGCACTAATTTTGCAAGGGCATGTGCTGAGAAATGAAGACGACACTGCCATGAAAAGAATAGAAAGGTTTATCAGGATTCACGAATCGGAATGGCACGACAAAGTTTCTTCCACAGCCCTTAAGGCTTTATCCTACAAGAAACACAATAAGCCAGAATATCTCCCTCTAACTGAAGATTTAATCAAACTCCGCTATTACCAAGAGAAAAGGATTGAAGAATTGGTAAAATCACTACGACTAAACATCACCCAAGACACATGGTCCGAACTAGCCGTGATTTGTTTGGCCAGAATTATTTTATAAATAAGTTTTGTAGAAACACGTAAAATATTTCTTTGCTAAGCTTTTGGCCTGTTGACTCAGGCCTTCATCAGAGCAATGACAACAAGCTGTTTGCTCACGTAATTTATAAACTAAGAAACTGATCAATTAAATCACGTAAGAATAGTCAAACGGTCCCATTCACGAGAATCTCATCGAGCATCGTCGTCTCCAAAGAGGAAAAAATCCTCCGACAAACAAGAAAAACTGGACATCATTCTCGCCTCGCTAACAGACATAGTCTGACGTTGCTGCTTGCAACTCGAGGATTTCAGTAATGGAAACAAGAGGCTTACTTCACGAAGCATGGTCTTTACCTAGCCAAGGCCAAAGGGAAAACTATGACCAAGTCGAGGAGAACGACGATATGCTTTCAGTTATGGCGGGAAATTAGTTCTCCTCACTTGCAAGCCGGGTGCAAGAAGCCGAAACGGCTACTAAGCCAACCGAGACGGCCACTAAGCCACCAGATACGGCTAATAAACCAACAGAATTTTTTATCGGTAATACCGAATATGCCCTCCAGTTTGGGGGAACAAACTGGCGAACAGACCCCCCTCGTTCAGTCGATGTTTGACCCAGACACACAGGCCACATTGTGGTCTCCTTTACAAGCATTCCAGATTTTTCTCGAGAAACAATTCCGTAGAAAACTTTCGTACGAGCAAGTTTGTGATATTATCGAGCAACAAGCAATTCCAGCGGTCGATGCTCCTTCCACTCCCACGCTTGATATCAGCGTAATAAATCAAATCGCTTATAAATACAAGAAATTTGTTCAGGAGCGTGATAAGGAATTAAGAGTTATTCAACGGTCAGATGATGAAATAAAACTAGATAATTTTACTTGTGTTAGGAAAGATAGATCCTACTCTGGTTCAGGCGGAATTCTGGCTTACGTTCCAAACTCAATTAAATTTAGCAGATCTTGAAAACTTCGATAATAACTTAATTGAAACTATCTGCATTGAAATCTCGTTCCACATATCATTGCCAATCCTTATTTGTTTTCTTTATCGTCCTCCATCCAACTCTGTGCGATGGAGGGATGAGCTTAAGAATGTGATAATAAACTTGGAAAACGAAGTAAAAGAAGTAATAATACTTGGAGACTTCGATGTAAATGTACTAAATCGAAGTTAGTATAGACCCCTAAAACTTATTACGTCTTACCAATATGAGCAATTAATAGACAGTGTTACCAGGCCAGCATCAAATACTATTATTGATCATATATACACAACACATCCTCTATTTGTTTTGAAATCAGGAGTAATACAGGTTGATGTAAGTGACCATTGCCCGATTTTTATTACTCGCAAAATTAATCCCAAAGAAGTGGAGGCAAAAAAGCACGAAACAATAGTAGATCGAAATAAAAAAACTTAAGTGGTAATCAATTCATTGATGAACTAAATAAATTACCTATTATGGCATATATATTACCTTATTATGGCATCTTTTTGATACTATTAATGACCCAGTGTATATCTTGATCAGTGTGACCAGACGTGGTAATTTTAATTACTTTTGGTAATTTGTGGTAATTTTTTGGATGATTGTGGTAATTGGAAATTTGTAGTAATTACTACGGTAATTTTTCTTAAAATTGCAGTAATTTATAGTAATTAATAGTAATTTGTAGTAATTGAGATTCTGGAATTAACTAAATAGCAACAATATATGTCCCCAGTTTTTTCGCAATTTTGCTTTTCATTTATGACTAAAGGGGCCGGTTGTTCAAAAGTGGGGGGTTAGCATTAACCCGCTTTTGAACAACCCGCCTCAGAGGCCCGTTTCTGCCCTGCTGAGAGAGTACCATACTGTGGCAGCCTGGGACGAGACAACGAGACTCGGTGATTCGGTCACCTCTGGCTCTACTATTTGAGTTTGTGATCTACTTGAGTTATTTCAATGAGCATACGGAGATTATAATATGGAAATCAATATGGAAATCGATAAGTGATGTCAGAAGATTGTCAGAGGCAACGCTCGGATGAGAGATGTGATGAGACTGACTCTGAAGCAGAGCGTGCGGCGGGCGAAGACGCCGAAGTCGAAGACGATATTCATCAAAGTTCTGACCAGCCACGTGTTAAGAAAGCTAGAACATCTTCAAACTATCGTAAGCAAAAGTATCGCGATGAATGGGAGTTAAAGCCTGAGTTTTCGAAGTGGCTTTCGCGCGCGAAAAATGACTCTCATGGAGCTGAAGCGTTTTGCAAAATATACAGATGTAAAATCCAAGCGAGATTGGCAACGATTCGTGTACATGCCAAAAGCTCAAAGCATGTTTCATTGATGACAACCTCATCAGAAACCTCTAAGGTAATTCTAGAATGTTTTACAATCGTTTACATTGAAGCCTGACGTTTTTAGAGTTGGTCATGACTGATGAGAGATGTCAAGTTTATGTATTCTCATCTATTGGACACTCACACATTCCTATAATAACATTGTTGTTATTTGTCCAGTCAATGGAATGTTACTGTTTGTTTATAACAAGATTATTTGTTTTATTTTTTACCAATAATTTGTTCTATTTTCACTTGTGATAGCTATCCAAGTTCTTCAAACCACCATCAACTGTTCCTGATGAAACCAAGAAAGCAGAACTCAAGATCTGTGCCTTCCTTGCAGAACATAACCTTCCATTTCGATTGATGGATCATCTGTCCGATTTAATATCCGGGACATTTTACGACTCAGCAATTGCAAGAGCATTTTCCTGCAAAAGGACAAAGTCTGCTGCAATGACCTATAATGTCCTTGCCCAAGAGTTCAAGACCGAATTGCGAAAAGATATCCAGTCTACTCAAGGCATGGTCATAAGCATGTTTCTTTGATCATTGATGAGACAACTGATAGAGGAACAGTGAAATGTATGGCTATTGTCATCAAGTTCTTCAGTGATAAGCTAATGAAAGTTGACACTAGATTGCTGAACCTCATTCCTGTTATTGGTGAAACAGCAGCTGACCTCTTTGAGACTTTGAAGAGTGACCTCAATAAACATGGTCTTGAAATGACTGATGTAATAGGTTTTGCTGCTGATACAACCAATGTTATTTTTGGTCAAAATAACAGCATTGTTAGCCGGATCATTGAAGCCAACCCTCACTGCTTAACAATGAAGTGTGCTTGTCACTCGTGTGCTTAGCAGTCAGTCATGCCTGTGCTACACTACCCAGGAACTTGGAGCAGGTTGTCAAAGAGGCCTATAATTACTTTGCACTATCAAGCAAACGATGCAATGAATTTAAGGAATTTCAAGATTTTAGTGAGTCGCAGCAGTACCGTATGTTGCGCTTCTACAGCATTAGGTGGCTGTCTTTTGGTTCATGTATCGAGCGAATTCTTTGTCAATGGGATGCTTTGAAACTATATTTTACCTCTCAGTACCTTGTTGACCGCCTTCAGGCATCTCAATTCCTCTATGAGCAATTCTCAGATAACATTACCAAACTATATTTTACCTTTTTGAGCTATATTATTCCTGTTGTGAACAAGCTCAATGTAATCTTCCAGTGTCAGTCACCGGCCATCCACAAGCTCCATTCTGATTGTACATCAGCATACAAAGTCATTCTTAGCTGCTTTGTAAAGCCAGTCCTGCTCAAGGGTGATGTGTCCCTGATTGACCCTGCAAATCCTGCAAATCATCTACCATTAATCCAACTGTATATGGGAGTGGAAGCAGCAAGATTAATTGCTTCTGTCAGCTTCAGAGGAGTGGCAAAAGAGAGGGTAACTGAACGCTTGCAAAGATGCAAGGACTTCTTGAGTCATCTTTGTTGCCAACTGAAGACGAGATTACCCCTAAATAATCCTGTCATACGGGATTTGAATTTTTTGGATCCACAGAAGGCTGTTTCGGGAACCATTGCAAGCATTACTGATGTAGCCGCCAGATTCCCAAACATTATACCTGCAGAGGAGCTACAGAGTCTGGATCAGGAGTGGAGACAGCTAATTTTTGATGAAGAGGTATCAGATCTGGCTGACAGCTGTGCTACCCTCCCAACAGAAGCGTTTTGGGTGAAAGTGTCATCTAATGACAACTATAAGTTGTTAGGTGCATTTGCTAAGGCAATGCTTTGTCTTCCTGTGAGCAATGCTGATTGTGAACGAGTGTTCTCCCAGGTGAATCTTATTAAAACTTCCCACAGAAACAGATTTTCAACAGAGGGTGTTGCATCACTGATTGTTGTCAAGGACGGCGTGAAACACACTTCAGAATCATGTGTAAAGTTCGAGCCAACCAGGGAAATATGTTGCAGAGATGCAATGAAAAGATATACACAAATGTTGAAGACGTATATGGTGATGATCCTGAGACCTGAATAGACAATTTAAGACCGAGTCACTGACTCGCCAATAAGATATTATTTTGTTAAACTGTTGAAAAATGTTAATATTAAAGGGATGTTAAATAAAACAAACAATTGATAACAAATTATGATATTTTATAATAGAAATGAAGCAGTATTTATTTACAAGGGTGGCCCAGGTGAGGACTGGGGATGCGTGTGTTCACTATTTAATGCTCAAGCAGCTCAACCCTAACCTTAATCACCTAATGTGTCCTGTGTCCTCAGTCATTTCCATTTTCCATAGCAAAGCCCTTTTCTAGGGTAGTAAGGTACTTGTGTGGGTGAGTTAGGGTAAAGTAGGGATATTTTGGAATAAGGTTTGGGATTTGCAGGGGTAATATGGGATACAATACAATACAATACAATACAATAAATTTTATTTAAACACGATTAGAATTCAAGCATACAGCTTGTGGGGTCGTGTATTTAAGTCTATAAACTCAGTTGCACCAGGTTATACTATGTCCCGCAAGGCACCATACAACCCAATGCAGCCAATAATCATGTCACAAGAAAAAAAGTAAGAAAATATTGTACATATCAATAAAAATTAAAACAATCTTCATGCCTAGGTGCGGTTTGCACAGATTCCGCCTCAAAGTTTATAAACCTTAGGATGCCTGCTCTCTTTATCCTCTTACCAAAAGTGGTAACATTTGTGACAGAATCATCAAGATCTGCAGAGATCGCATTCCAGATAACAGAACCCCTATAGGTAATTGAGTTCTTCATGTAATATGTATTGAAACGCGGAACATTTACTTTATGTGCATTACGGAGACTGTACTTATTTTTAGATTTTGTTATTATATGGGTCATACTTAGTGGTGTAATATTGTTATATATCTTATAAGCTAATTGTGCCAGTCTTATCTTATACATTTGAGTGAGTGTATCCCACTTGGCCTGCTCTAAGACCTCAATAGAGGGCATATCACGTGATAAACTAAATATCACTCTGGCAGCTCTACAATGTAGAGATTCCAAAGAATGAAAGCCTTCCTTATTAGTACACCCACCCCAAATTGGCATCGCATATGTTATAGAGGGTAGAATAATCTTAAAATACAAATCTAGAAGCATTTGCCTTGGTAAGAACTTGCTACATTTTATCATGTTCAGTTTGTTAGCGAATCCCTTTTTTGTTTCCAGTATGTGTTGAGACCATGTTAATTTGTCATCAATCGTAACTCCCAACAACCTTGAATGAGTCACCCACTTTATCTGATATGACCCAATCGATAGTATATTCAATGGGCCTGTAAAATTTCCCCTATGCATTATCATAGCCTCGCACTTCTTTGGATGAGGTGTCAGAGAATTTAATCGACACCATTCCATTAGCTCACCAAGGGCTTTATTGAGCAGCAAAGTCACCTCGTCTATAGTTTGCGCAACACAATAAACTGTGGTATCATCTGCGTACATATATACAGAGCCTGAACCAACTGCACCAGGTAAGTCACTCGTATACAAAGTAAACAGTGTCGGCCCAAGGACTGACCCCTGGGGAATGCCATAAGTGACTTCAGCATAATCAGATTGATTTCCATTAATAACGGTGAACTGTTTTCTCTCACTAAGATAATCTTTTAACCAGGCCAGTAGATTTCCTTTAATACCAAAATTGTGTTCCAATTTGTGAATCAGGATCCTATGTGATACGCTGTCGAATGCTTTCTGAAAGTCAATGAATACTACTCCTACAACTAGCTTAGAATCAATTGCATGCCTCCAGATCTCAGTTAAGTGGGCTAGTAATAGCTCTGTGGAATGTCCTTTACGATAGGCCCATTGTTTGTCTGTCACAAGCTGATTATCAGTAAAGACATGCTTAACTAGTGTCTCGGCAACGCACGATTCAAGAATTTTACTTGGTACACTTAAGATAGACAGCGGTCGATAGTTTCCCCTTTCAGACTCATCATCTTTCTTAAATACGGCATTCAATCTAGCTACTTTCCAATCATTATACACTATACCCTTAGTTAAACTTCGCGAGTACAAGTTGGTCAGAGGTGTTACCACAGCCATTCCTGCCAATTTTAAGAGCTTAGGTGAGATTCCATCTGGTCCGGTTGCTTTTGCAGGTTTCAACAAAGCAAGCTTCTTTTCAACTTCACTGCTCATCAACTGAGCTTCCGATATGCACGGGGCTGGTATCACTTGTGTGCAGGGTGCTAGTTGTGGTTCAAAGTTCCTCGCCAATTTCTCGCCAATGGTGGAAAAGAAACAATTCATCAAATTAGCTTTTTCTTTGTCATCCACTGCAAGGCTTCCGTCGTCACGTTTTAACGGCCCAATAGCCTTCCTCTCTTTTGGCTTGGTAGCCTTAGTAAGTAAGTTCCAATACGCTGCAGTGGTTTTAACTTCATCGAGTTTCTCTTGGAAGTATGCTGCCTTGGCTTTTCTGATCTCAGATGTTACTTCATTCCTTATTTTCTTATAGTTGGCCCATATCTCGCTATCCTTTGTTTCTATCGCTTTCTTGAATAACTTAAATCTGCGATTCATCTTCTGTCTAATCGAGTTATTTATCCAGGGAGTTGATATACTTCGCACTTTCACATCTTTATATGGTGCGTGAGTATCACAAATATCTTTAAACAATTTTTCCCATGCCCAAAGGACATCATCATTGTCCTCAAATACCGAAGAAACATGAAAAGGCGTTCGCTCGAGCTCAGCTTTAAAATTTTCAACATTAAAGTGTTTGAAGTTTCTAGTACGTATGATTTTAGGAGGTCTTTTTCTTTTTAGTTTAAGTGTAGCATATACTAGGCTATGATCTGATATGCCCAGTGGTAGAACTCCAGTCCTTTTAACAAGATCTGGTTTTGTGGTGACAATTAGGTCTATTAATGTCTTTGTTGTTATTGTCACGCGAGTTGGTTCTCTGATAATGTTTTGCATACTAAATAGATCAAATATATTCAGCAGGTGTTTTGTTTTAGAGGGAATATCTGTTGTTTCTTCGTTTAGACCAAGCAGGTTACAGTTAAAGTCGCCAAGGAGGAAGATATTACTAGTTTTCATCCAAGCTTTTTCGAGTACATCATACAGATTTCTGAAAAAATTAGGCGATTCTAGTTCTGATCTATACATAACCGAGAATAATGAGTTTCCCGTCGGAAATTTCACCTGAATCCAAATTGCTTCAAGGTCGTCTTTAGCGAGGTCCTTCCTCTGAATTACCTTTAGATGTTCAGCATAGTATAAAATACATCCTCCACCTCTGCATTTTGTTCTGTCTCTGCGAATAAATTTTAGTCCATCTATATGCAGATTTTGATCGCCAATACTGGGGTTTAAATGCGTCTCTGTTATCCCAAGAATATCAAATTTACAAGTAGTTTGAAGAACTCTCAACTCATCCATCTTATTTCTAAGACTACAGATATTCAAGTGCGCGACTCTAAGATCCTTGGGAGCAGCATTGAACTCGTAAGCTATATCGTACAAGTAATCGTGGTTTATAGTCGCACCTGGTTCAGGGACGTCACATATCGGTGGTCTTGTGTCGAAGTTGTTTAAATCTAAGTCAGCAGCTGGTTGCCATTCTTTTGTATAGTTTTCATTTAGAAACGGGAGGGAGCAAAGCGAACATAGCCAATCAATATCAGGGTTCTCCAGATAATACTTAAACGTCGCTTTAGACATGTTCAGACACTTAGCGTGTGACCACATATTACATTCAACACACAAGATGGCGTCTTGATTGTTGCGAACGGTTTTACTACATTCCTTGCATGGATATTTAGGAGTTCGTTTCCCAACAGGTCCAGGATTAGACTGAATGTCTCCACACAAGATAATGCGATTAATTTGGAAACTACTCATTCCTTTCGGGTCGTAGGGAACTCTGGAGGTTAGGTAAGATCTACCACGTCCGCAAACATGTCTTCGGTATGATGTTTGATTCAGAACATTTTTGTCGTCCAATGTCGTTAACCACATGTCTTTACGTGTACAACTAATTGTGTCACACATATTATCATCTCCGTTAGAGATCATTATGGCTGCCATAATTATAAAACATAGCAATATTTGGGAGCTCAGCAGAGAGCGTCCGGCCGCCATGTTGATAAGAGCTGTGAATTTTTCAAAAGGATAAAAGTGTGCGTGGTAATTTTTGGCCTCATGTGGTAATTTTTGTCACCTGATATGGTAATTGCCCTTGAGAAAGCCTGGTCACACTGATCTTGATATGTGGAGTTGGATGTACTTAACCACTTTAAATAAGCATTGCTCCGTTAATAAAAAGAAAAGTTAAAGCAAAACGCCTCCCAGGATGGCTAACTACAGATATAAGAAATAATATAAAACTACGTGAGACATATTTAAAACAAGCTAAGCAAACAAATCTTCAGGATGATTGGGTTTTATATAGAAGCTACAGAAACAAAGTTGTGAAAAAAAATTGCGAATCAAAAGGGACTTACTACACTTAACTACTAAACGAAAACATCACAAAACCCAAGTTACGTTGGAAAATCTTTAGGGATACTGCATAAATACATACAGACCGACAACAGAATTTCTAATTATTGATAATGTACAATACACTGATCGCCATGGAATTAGCAACATTTTTAATAACTACTTCATCAATGTTATCAAAGAAACAAGGGATACAATACCCTCCAACCTCCAGATCAACTATACGAAACTGCAAATATATATTGAATCAAAAATACAAAACAATATCAGTTTCAGCATACATTGTATAACTGAAGAAAATACACGTGAACTTTTAATTAATCTCATTGTCAATAAAGCCACTGGCCTTGACAGTATTGATGCATTTTCCCTAAGAATGGCAACGCCGGCACTATTTAAATCAATAACTAAGCTATGCAACATCAGCATTACTAACAGTGAATTCCCAAAGCAATGGAAAGAAGCTAGGGTGATGCCTAAACCAAAAGAGGAAGTGACATCTGAAAGATCTAATCATAGACCTCTCTCCATACTTTCTATTGTTTCTAAAATATTGGAAAGACACGTCTATAATAACTCCTTTAATTTCCTGCAACGCCATGGACTATTAACTAAATATCAACATGGCTTCAGAATTAATCATTCATGTGAAACGTTATTAACATCTTTACATGATATGATTTCATCGTCAATTGATAATGGTGAAATAAATGGATTAACACTTCTTGACTTTTCAAAAGCGTTCGACATAATTGATCACAACATTTTGTTAAAAAAACTTGAATTACATCATTTTAACACGGATACAGTAAAGTGGTCCCAATCATACCTATCAAACCGTTCTCAAAGAGTCGAATTTAAAACCTCTCTTTCAGATTCACTGCCTATATATTATGGTGCTCCTCGAGGATCTATCTTAGGACCGCTTTTATTCATCATTTATATTAATGATCTTCCTCTTGAGCTCAAACAAAACACAACAACTCCTTTTATATTTGCGGACAACTCTACATTGCTTGCTTCAAGTCAAACAACAATAGATCTAAACCACAAATTGAATATTGACATCAGACAAGTGTTAAACTGGGTCAACACTAATCTAATGTGCCTAAATACTAAGAAAGCTAAAAGTATATATTCCAGACGAAAATTCAGTGCATTAGATAATTTGGAAGTCAGAGTAGATAATGTAACGATTGAAGAGGTAAAAACAGTAAAACTTCTAGGTGTCAATTTTGATGATCTACTCTTATGGGATGAGCAAATTAAAGCCGTATACCAAACTGTTAACAAACGGTTATTTTTATTAAAATGAATGAGACAAAATCTACCGTTTCCCTCTCGCATAATGTTTTATAATTCTCTAGTCTATCCTCATCGACTTTACTGTTGCACTATGTGGGGCAATGCAACGAACGAAAGACTTAATGATCTCTTGAAGCTACAAAAGAGATCAGCACGTATTATACTTGAAGCGACCACTGGGAGTCCGTCAGTTGATTTATTTCAGAAACTTGATTGGATTCCAATTCACAATTTAATTAAGATAAGAAAACTTCTTCTGGTATTTAGTGTTTTAAAGAATAAGCATACATAAGATAAGATAAGATAGATAAAAAATTTATTTAGACACGCTAACTTCATCAACTGTAAAGTTGGTTTCCATGGAGGGCGTGCATTTAAAGATATATATACATAATTATAGTAACAAACAAGATAAGAAATTTAAGAATACATAACCAATATAGGCACTAAAAGTCAAACATATACACTATTACTATTTATCACAAAATTATTTTAAGAAAACGTGAGTAGCAACTTTACTTTTAAATGTAGAATAGGTCCGAGACCCTTTTATTATACATGGTAAGGAGTTCCAAGTTACAGCGCCATTATAACTGAAGCTATTTTTTAAACTATCAGTTTTAGGTTGAGGTATTTGCAGCAATGAATTACAACCTCGTATATTGTAATTAGTAACTTCAGACTTTTTATGAAAATATCTTTAAGCGATTCAGGCCCCTTGCCATTTAAAACTTTGTACATCAATCTCACTTTCTATTTCATTCTTTGAGTGTCTAAAGTATCCCAGCCCAAATAGCTGACAGCTACTGTATAAGGGACATCATTACTCATGTGCACAAGAATTCTAGCAGACCTATTATGTAATTTTTGTAACTTTTTGGAATGACACTGCCGAACACATAGCATACTTCATTACAATAATTGAAATAGGGCATTGTAAACAGATAATAAGGTATCTTTATCAACAACCGCGTGCTTACGCTCCACTAAGTGTAAACAACAAATCATTTGAGGTCGTGAGTACAGCAAAATTCCTTGGTGTAACTATTACACAAGATCTAAAGTGGAACACGCACCTTGAGAACATCGTACGGAAAGCTGCTAAGCGTATTTATTTGTTAAGACAACTCAAACGAGCTGATGTAGATTCCAAATCGTTAATTGGATTCTATTGTTCCTGTATAAGATCAATACTTGAATATGCTTGTCAGGCGTTCCATACTAGCTTACCTCAGAATTTATCACATGATATAGAGCATATTCAGAAGAGAGCCTTGCAAATTATTTATCATGATCTAAGTTACACTGAAAACCTAAAAATAGCAGAATTACAAACTTTATATGAAAGACGGTCTATGCTGTGTGAGAAGTTATTCTCAAATATTATTTCGAATTCACATCATAAGTTGGCTGAATTGTTACCAGCTGAAAATATTAACTCATATAGACTAAGACATAATAGGAAGTTTAATGTTAAGAAGACAAAGACAAATAGATTTAATAATAGCTTTATCATGTATCATGTATCAAGCAGCAAAGATATAAATTTTATTGTAGGTAAATTTGGTGTTTTTATATAATTATTTATTGTAACTATCTTGATCGCTGTAATTCAGTCCTTGGACTGCAATGGTTGATTTTATTATTAAACGATTAAATAATAACATCTCTTCTTCTACATATAACTCCAATACCAGTATTAATTTTCTTACAGATATTGTCAGTATTCTTATCACAGGACAAATGCTGATCGACAATTACTCCTCGATATTTACTTTCAAACACTTGTTTTATCGGCATATCTTGAATATATAATTCAGGCTGTTTATCAATATTTTTAAGCCTGGGCTTTGATCCAATTAAGAAAAATTCAGTCTATGCAACGTTCAGACTTAACTTGTTGGCCAATAGCCAAATTTTAAGACGTTCTAAATCAGCATTCATGACTGACTGTACCTCTTCTATTGAGCTTCCAGATGATGTTAGATTAGTGTCATGAGCAACCAATCGCGATGTTGTTTGCATTAGACACCCTGGAAGATCATTGATATATATCAAAAAGAGTAATGTACCCAAAATAGAGCCCTGTGGAACTCCACAGGTAATTGGCCTTTCAGATGAGGTAGCGCCATTCATTTTACATACCTGGACTCGATCTGATAAGAAAAGGAATAGGAATTTAATAATAAAAAAGCCTTTCCTTTCAGGCCATAAAGCTCCAGTTTACGTAGTAATATTTGATGATTTACTGTGTCAAACGCATTTTTTGAATCGACAAAAACAACCAAATTAAACAAGCCCTGGTCCAGATTCAAGTACCAATTATTTGTGGCATCTAATAATGCCGTCGCAGTAGAATGAAATTTCCGAAAGCCAAATTGATTTTTTGAAAGTAATTTAGTTTCTGTGAGATACTCATATAACTGATCGTATAAAATTCGATCCATTAATTTACTTATGGCTGGTCGAACAGAAATAGCTCTATAGTTTTCAGGTAAATTTCGTGGTCCGCTTTTGTGGATAGGTGTTACTCTAGCCATTTTCCATCCAATTGGAAAAATGGATTGAAGAATAGAGTAATTAAAAATGTAAGTCAAAGTTGAAGAAATCACAGGAGAAGCGACTTAAAATTTTGGTGGATATCTTGTCAATACCAGTTCCTTTCGAGTTAGATAAACCACAAAGTAGACCACAAATCTTACCGACATATCTTTACAATTTATTTCAGTTTGTTAATGATGCACACAGTATAAATACAAGATCGTCATTAACCGACTTAAAACTTCCAAAAGTGCACAGTGAGATCGGAAAAACAAAGATTTCGTATAGTGGGGCTATGTTGTTCAATTCTCTGCCGAACGTCCTTAAAAATATTGAAAATACTTCTAAAAATTTCTATTTGGAACGAAATTATAATGTAGCCCATTGTAGATACAAATTAACATGCACTTGTACTCAATAATTATACAAGAGCGTGTTAATTTTATCATTCATCAATTTCACAATTAATGAAGGCCATCTGGCAGAATACTAATGTAAAGATGTTTTTATACCTTCTTTAAATAAAGTTCATTCATAGATTCATTCATTTCATTAGGTTGTTTCGCACTGTTTTGATTAGGTGTGGTGGGTTGAATAAATAGATTATCTTTTTCCCATTGTGGAAAGAACCATGGTTCTGCTGGTGTGATGTTTAAGTCCTTCAGTAGTTTTTGGAAATTTGAACCCAAATAGGATCTTATAGCAACGACTTTCAGGCCAATTGTGGTGACTTTGTCAATTATTTCAAATAATTTCTCTTTTACCTTCTCACTTGGACAGGAGTCATGAACCAGGTAATATCCAAGGGGCTGTTTCCAATTCTTAGTGATGCCTCTAGCCATGAACACAAGAGCAGATGTAGCAACAAGCCAACACCAACTACTTCATCTTTGGCAGCTTCATATAAAAGGCTTGTTTTTAAAGAGACGTCATCCATAGAGATTGTGAAGTTTGTAGGATTCATTCTTCACTTTAACTTTGGTGGCTATCACATCCATTGCTTGCTGTGTAAACCCAGGAGATTTTGGCAATCCTGAAACCCATTTCAGAAGGCTTGTCCTCTTTTCTTTCGAGAATGGAGTTCAATTTGAACTTTGACAAAATTGACAATTCTCTCAGGCAACATTTGTTCTCAGAGCTTCCAATACTTCCTTGCTTACAGAGCTGTTTTTCTTCTTTTTCATATTTAGTGCTTGTCGAAGACGAGTCATTCATTTTCTTTGCCGTGCAATTATTAATCGCTGGTGCACTTTTCTTGGTGTTTGACATTCCACATGGCACGTCTGTTGTACTGGAGACTGAATGACATCTACAGTATCACATATAATTACATCAAATCTTAATAATGTAAGTTATAACTTACAGTTATTTAAAGGCAGTAATTACATGTATTGTTTCAAAATTAATACATTAATCAATTAGTTCATCAGTTGCTGTTACGTCAAGGTCATCCATTGATTCATGTGCTTGTGGGGTATGTGGACAAGGAGGATCTACAGTAGTAATAATATAAATACTTAGTGATATAATTAAAAAATAGTGTAACTACAGTATATAGTATATATATATATATATATATATATATATATATATATATATATACATATATATAGTATATATATATATATATATAGTATATATATATAGTATATATATATTTAACAATTAGATTATGAGCTCGAAATTGCTATGAGTGAATAGTTGACGAGAGCGGAGCTCGAGTCAACTATCATCTCATAGATATTGAGAGCGAATAATCTAATTGTTTTAGTAGAAACCAACTTGTGTACCTTAGTTCTTCCAAATTATTTCAAAAAACGAAGCATAACCATTGTTTCTGTGTGAAAACCAAGGCAAAACAATCTTTCACTCCTCATGTCCTCCATGTTGTTTTACTGCATGGCCGCGCGAGTACTGGTACTCAATTTGCTACTCGCTATCTATTGACGAATAGATATCGAGTAGAGTAGCCAATCAGATTGCAGCATTTGCAATAGAATACTAGTAAGTTTCTACTAAATATATATATAGTATATATATATATATATATATATATATATATATATATATATATATATATATATATATATATATATATATATATATATATATATATATATATATATATATATATATATATATATATATATACTGACGAAGGGCCTTTGCTCGAAACGTTAGACTCCTACGTTCTCTGTTTCGGCAGTATATCTAACCTTTATTATATTTCGATTGTTATTTATATATATTTTTTACTTTTTAATATGTAGCTAGCAGCAAAACCAATGATTTAGAGTGACGAATTCGAACCCGTTGGTCCTAATATACAAAGTTATAGCATATGTTACCTTTGTCAATTTCGTCTGTTCTTGTCAGTTTCCATGTTATCTGTAATTGTCTCTTCTGATGTAGGTAGTAGAGTGGTTTGGAAAGCATCTGTAAATAATACATAATTAGAGTATTGCAGGTGGGTAGTTTTGACTATAGTTAGATGCAGATTTTCCATTTGATAAGGATATAATGCAGGTATGTTTACAAACAGTTTTTTTTAATGTTAATTATAAGCACACTGACTTAGTTTGGAGAAAACACAACACTGAATATGGTCTTGGTTCAGTCACAATACATGTACAGCTAGGTTTTTTTTCCCCTCTATCCCTTGCCTAATCATAAAAACTCACCTTCATCTGTTCTTCTTCTTCATGAAATTTAGAAGTTTGAGCAGAGTCTGAAATTAAACATTTAATATACATAATGTATGTGGGGTGCATTATTTTAAACATAAATATTTACCTATTCTTTCACTGTAACTTATAATCTTATAATGGGTATTATTATAATCTTAAGAAAGAGCCACATCACCTTTTGTTATTCTATCAGCTGACCTTTCTTCTAGATTCATAGGATTCATAGACTCTTGCAAGACCAAAATCTAATACATTTTAAACATTCAATTTATTTCAATTGATACAAATATATTTTTTTTGAATGACAAGTGATTTACATAGCATATATATTGGTTATAGTACCTTTAGGCATGGTTTGTTTGTTTTCAGACTCATTACATGTCTTCTTCTTTTTGCCTGAATGATAAAGTTTTGAAATGCATTCATTTAAAGAATATCAAAGAGCGTTGGTACAGCTTCTTTTCGTAATCTCTTTCTTAAATTATTACAAAACCTGTCCTCTTCAAAATGACCATTACAAATTTTTATCTTGTTGTATAAGTATTGCGTGTCTTTTTTGTAAAGATCTAGCCTTCTGCTAATAAGAGAGGGGTGTAATAGAAGGAGCATTAAGTTTTCCAAGTCAGCAAAAAAAACTGAAATCTAGAACTATATTATTAAGAGTTATTGCAGTCAGAAAATACATGTATCTTGGCGGCTAAAAAAAGAAGAGCTTTGAATTTTTATATTTTGCATATTATTGAGGGGGTCGAGGGGCAGCGGGCGTTAGAAAGGAGGGGGATAATACAAGGAGAAGACTTGAAGAAATAATGGTATGTATGATATTCAACAATAGTACATAAAGAATATACATACATACATACATTACGTAAAAACACAAATATATACAACTACTGGATAGACACATGCTCATGTGCAAATTAGAAACCAAGTGTGGTGGCAGGCGTTGTGGTACTCATCCTAATATCTAACAAGTGTATATCAAGTGATCAAGTTTCAGTACAAAATACAGTATGGAAATTGTTCTGGCTCTATTACAAAAATCAAAATCAATTAAGATTGGTTTTTATTTGTGGTATGTAAACATGATCATTTGCACTTTTTAACAACAGCTTTTAAAAGGGGATCGAAGTTTTAATGTGTGATGAACAGAAACAGGATAAAAACAGTCATATTTAGAACGATTCATGAATGTTTGAGCAAGGAAATAACGGTAATTGTTTAAGTTGTTTTGTACGGCATTTGAGTTTTCAGAAAGGGTCAATTTGCGGATAATGGGAAAGAGACTTTAGTTCTCCCCATCCTAAAGAAGATCGGATTAGAACTGCTTTTCGAGAATTATCAGCCTGTCATGTAATTTACCGTTCATGTCAAAGGTTACAGCTGTTTTTGCACAAATAAACACATCATCATATGATGTCAAATAGCTTGTATCCATTACTGCAGTCAGCTTACAGGCAGAATCACAGTACAGAAACGACGTTATTGAAAGTTAGGAATGACATATTTGAATTTGAATTTATTATTTTGAATTTATTAAATTTGCCACTTAATTCTATACTTTCATACTTCACTAACAGGAGTCAACGCATCTATATTTCAGGTGTATTATCAAATTATTTCCAGTTAAATTATGGCGTCCCTCAGGGATCTTGTCTTGGTCCCTTGCTTTATATCATTTATGCCTTCAAACTGTTCGATATTATTGAAAACCATCTTCCAGATGCTCATTGCTTTGCAGATGACACCCAACTATATTTGTCATAACCAACCGGATAGCCAACTTGATCAAGATGAAGGCTTAGCTGCTATGGAAAATTGTATACGAGATATCCGCAAATGCATGAGGAATGATCAACTTTTCCTTAACGATGGAAAAACCGAATTTCTTATGATACGTACTAAACAGCAACTCGCCAAACTTAGTATTTCTCATATCAACATTGGTGATTCAGCTGTAGTCGAGGAGCGTTAGAAACCAAGGTCCTGGTTCGACGAAAAATTCGCCATGGAAACGCACTTAGTGGAGATTCTGGTTCATGCATTTATTACCACACGACTGGGTTACTGCAATAGTTTATTGTTTGGTTTGCCGCAGTATCAGCTAGCCAAATTACAACGAGTACAGAACGCAGCGGCCAGGCTTATTTGTAAATTACCTAGATTATGTCATATTACACCTGTCCTCTGTGATCTCCACTGGCTTCCGATTAATCATCGTATTGGATTCAAGATTTTATGGATTACTTTCAAAGCAATTCATGGTATTGCTCCTGATTATATTTGTAATATTATCAAAGTCAAAAAGTCCTCTAGGTATAATCTACGTAATAATAATGAGACATTACCACTATCACCATATGAGATAAATCACTTGCAACATTAGGCGATAGGGCATTTCCAGCCCCGAAACTATGGAACTCATTACCTAAGGAAATTAGAAACATTAATTCTTTATCAATTTTTAAGTCACATTAAGACCTTTCTTTTTAAACGTGCTTTTAACCTATAGTCATGTTCTATATACTTGTAACATTTTATGATGACTGTAATATTTTACTTTCATTGGTTTATAATGCGCTTTTGATCATTTTTATGTAATTGGCGCAATATAAATTTCATTTTAAATTGAGTTTTACAAAACAGTTCAGTGATTTCAACTTTATTTCAGCAACAGTGATTTCAGTTTTAATAGCAAAAATCTGAAGTTAGTGAAGAGAAAAAATTTATACATACACTTGCATTTATATTTATATTTATAAGCAATTCAACAACATAAATTGCTGGTAGACCGACTGAAAAACAAAACAAAGCATAACGTTTTGTTAACTGAAAAGTTTGTTTTTTCTTTGTGATATAAACTTATACCTGGTCGGAAAGCTAGCGAAACTAAAACGCTACATAAGAGTTTTTTTCTTGTTTTTAGATGTTTTGCAGTTTTGCAGTTTTATAGTGCTGAGCACTATAATTGTTTACTTTCCCTGCAGTTGTTTTATTGTTTCGTTCGTCACAGTTTGAACCACCTGAATCCTACTTTAATCAACTTCTTTTTTTTTCAATCTAATAATTTATTTCAGTAATATTTTGTACTGAAAAATATTTTCTTTATGCTTTCTGACTATATCTATGCATCTGGCATTCAAGAAGGTTAAAATAGAAAAGTGGGACAACTTAAGGCAATAAACTGCAAAAACGAACAACAAAGAGAAATAATCCACACAACCCTTTCGGGCTTTGACTTTGCAACAGACCTGGTCGGGTGATTTAAGTAACGAAAATTGTTTCAACCATTCCCAGTGTTTTTAGCAATTAACTATTTGGTCGGGTTATTTATTTTTGCAGGGAATAAATGCTGAAATATATAAAAGCATATGGAAACTTTTTTGTTTTGAATCCCTGCAAGCGAGGTTCAGCCAAGTTCGCACAAAATACAGTAAAATCAAACGTATTCAAATGAATTATTTCCTAATTTTTTTCTAAAACTGATTACATATTCTTATGTATATAACATATTATGTGTCAGATTAAACAATCGCCGTTTTTTCTCTGCTCGAAATCTTGACTTTTTATGAATCGTTCCATCAGTCATTCTGTCCAGTCCTGATTTTGTTTGTACGCACATATAAAGCGTCCTCTAAAATCGTTATAAAATACAAGCGAACCTCCGTACTGAACAAAAAACAATCCATTTCTTGATTAATTTTGATTCTAAAAATCAGGATCATACATTTCATTTTCGTGATACAGTGATGTTTTGTGTTCCGAACAGCTTTTTCCCTAGAACTTCGCAAAATACACTTGCCAGAAAAATTAGCAGCGCTGGTAAACCTCGGGCATGCGCAGTGAAGAACGTGGGACATGTTTCTGCCGGAGTCGGACTTCTGGTTATTCTTTATTCTGTGACTGAACCTAAACATTGCCACTTGAAGTACATCCGCGCATAAAAATTTGGTGTTTGAGCGGTTGGTGGACCTATGCGAAGACAGTCGCTATGTTGGACTCTTGATTGGCTACAAATTCAGAAAAATTATCCCACTGATAGGAAAGCTAGGTTATGGATATTCATTCGTCGCCTTTGAGACAGTGCGTCAATGCGAAATAAGAAGGAAAATGTTAACATAATAAACTGTTTCCTTGAGCTGTCCAGTCGAGATACTGTACTCTATCGCTGCACTGGGTCAAATTTTCGGCCAGGACTCACCAACCTTATTCCCCACCAACCAACATTCAAGAAACGAAGGGTGAGAAGACCAGAACAATGGAAAATGATGAAACAAATCTCAACCATCGCCACCAGACGAAAGCAAGTCAACTATGTGAACCGAGAAAATCAAGACAGAACTTGGAGAAAATACCTTCAATGAGTTCATCATGTGACATCAATGAAGGATTAACTGAAACTCTTACAAATAAATTTAATAAAGACTACATTAGCAAGAACTCGAGACAGAATTCTAACCCAACTACAGGTAACTTTGATTCATCATTACATAGTGTCGCTACTTTAAAAGGTTTAAAAATTGCTAGTTTAAACGTTAACAGTTTAACAAAACATATCGATGAAATTAAATATGTATTGATTAATTTTCCTTTCGACATATTTGCTATTAATGAGTCAAAAATTGATGAATCAATTTCAGATTCTGAAAGAAGTATTTCTGGATATAACTTAATTAGGAACGATCGCAATAGAGCCGGTGGTGGTGTGGTATTATATATCCGTGTTCATATACCGTTTTCCGATAGGAAAGACTTAATACCAGATCGGCTAGAGATGGTATGTGCTGAGATCAGTCGTCCTCATTGTAGATCATTCTTTGTAAGTACTTGGTATAGGCCGCCCAACTCTGATTTAGAACTGGTTTGATGAGTACGACAATTTTCTTCAAAAATGCGACTCCGAGAATAAAGAGTTATTAGTGCTGGGAGATCTAAACTGTGATTTCATGAAAGACTCAGTAGATTCCCATACACGAAAATTAGAGTTTTTATGTTCACTCTACCAGCTCGATCAGTTAATTGAGCAGCCTACAAGAGTGTCAGCAACATCGGCAACACTTATCGATGTGATTCTGACAAATGCAAAAGAGAATATCTCTGCGTGCGGCGTTATTCACTTAGGAATATCAGATCATAGCCTAGTATACGCTGTTAGAAAATTTACGATACCAAAGTCTAAGCCGGCGGTGAAAGAAGTTCGAGATTATGAACATTTTGTTGCTGAGGATTTTGCAGCAGATTTGTCAAGAATGCCTTGGCATATTACTCAGCAATATGATGATCCAAATGACTCTTGGGAGGCATGGAAGTGTCTTTTTAATGAAACGTTAGACAGACACGCACCATTGCGGCACAAACGATTAAGAGGGAATTCAGTTCCGTGGATTACGACGCGTATTAAACAATTGATGAGAAATCGAGACTATATAAAAAAACAAGCAATAAAACTTGCCTTTCAGCTTCATTGGAAAAAATTTCAAGAGTTACAAAATAAAGTAAATATTGAAATGCGAAATCAAAATATTTCCATGACAAATTGACGACTGCTCTAAAACGAATGGTCCTAAGAAAACTTGGATATTTATCAATTCTCTTTTGGGTAAGAATAATAAATCAACGAATGTTAGTGAACTGTCTATTAACAACACTGCAACCACAGACTCTGAAAGCATAGCTGATATATTTAATGATTATTTTATTAATATTGGGCCAAAACTGGCAGCAGAAAATGAGGACGAATCAATGAGCAACAATCAATCAACAAATAAGAACACTGCTCATCTGCCCATAAACTTTAGCTTTTCACCTATTTTGGTTGATAGTGTTAACTCAACCTTAAAAAATCTTAAGGCTTCTAAATCAACCGGCCTTGATAAAATCCCTGCAAAAATTCTTAAGCTGTCCTCGAGTGTCATTGCACCTTCACTAACTTTCATACTTAACCTGTCTCTATCTACTGGTATTTATATTAATGAATGGAAACACGCTCGTGTATCCCCAATCTTTAAACCTGGGAATAGACGACATTGTGAAAACTACCGTCCTATTTCCATTCTACCAGTAGTGAGCAAAATTTTTGAAAAGGAAATATTTCGACAAGTTTATCGTTACCTAACTGAAAACTCTCTGTTATCTGACTTCCAATCCGGATTTCGTCCCAAACACTCTACGATATCTGCACTCATCCAAATGTGCGATGAGTGGTTAGAAAATATGGATACCGGAAAGTTGAATGGGGTCGTTTTCCTTGATATAAAAAAGGCGTTTGACTCAATAAATCATGATATTTTGTTGAGAAAGATGAGTGAAAATTTTGGTGTCACTGGCATGGAGTTAAAATGGTTTAAATCATATTTAGCAGATCGGAAACAGCAATGCCTTGTAAATGGCAAATTGTCAACTGCAAAGAGGATAATTTGTGGAGTTCCACAGGGCTCAATTCTTGGCCCCTTGCTGTTTTTACTGTACATTAATGATTTGCCAGATTGTTTAAAATTAACTACGCCATGTATGTATGCCGATGATACCCAAATTTTTACATCTTCCTATAATTCCGAGGAGCTTGTTGCAAATTTAAATTCTGACCTTGCCAATGTCCGCAGCTGGCTAGTTGCAAATAAACTTCAAGTTCATCCATCTAAATCAAAATTCATGTATATTGGTTCCGCATATAATCTTAAAAATAAAGTATGCGAGCAACCTGTTCTGATAAACAACACTTCTGTCTCCCGAACCAATGCAAAAAAGTGTCTAGGAGTGGAGATAGATGAAAAACTTAGCTGGGAAAGGAATATTGATGCAATTTTTAAGAAAGCCAGTGCGGGCATTGGTGCAATGAGACGTATGAAAGCTTTTGTTTCTACCAATACGCCAGAAACTGTTTATAAAGCTCTAGTCCAACCTTATTTTGACTACTGTTCCCCTCTTTGGGATAACTGTGGAAAACTCCTTAAAGATAAGCTACAAATATTTCAGTCTCGAGCTGCTAGAGTTCTAACAGGTGCCAGTTACGATATAAGGTCGGCTGCTGTACTTGATACCATCTCATGGGACACGCTTGATACAAGGCGGACCTATGCTAAATCGGTTTTAATGTACAACATACTGAATGACCACACCGCTCCGGGCCTTAAAACTTCTTTTGAGAAGAGAAGTGTTAGTCAATATAATTACAATCTTCGCAATAATGCGACAGACCTGACACTGTCGAAGCCAAAAAGATAATTTTTAAAAAAGACATTTAAACATAGCGGCGCTGTCCTTTGGAATCAGCTTTCCTGTGAGGTGAAAACAGCCAAGTCGCTATACAGGTTCAAAAGCAATATTAGGCCTTAGTTGGGTCACATCTTCATCTTCTTTCTTTTTGATAACTTTTAGATTTTAGCTTAGTTTTTGTAATGTAATTTTAGTGAACATTTGTATTTCTTTATTTTAATAATTAATTTGTATTATACTATTTATATCTCTTATATTGTACTGACACGCCCTCCATGGAAATCAGCTAATGTTGTTGGGGCTAGCGTGTTTCTTTTAAATAAAGATTTACATGGTAGATTTACATATCAATTGTTTGATTTCCGTAACAAATCAATTTTACGAATTAAACTATTTGTCGTTGACGATAACCTCGACGATTTCCGTGGTTCAATATTATTACAATAAAGCACTTTAACTGCTTATAATACAGGTAAAAATACGGGACTTTATACGCATTCAGAAAGTGATGGTTAGTAAATAAAGTTAAAATGTTAACGTTAATCTTGATACTTAATAACGTCGAATAAAAAATTTAGTTGAAATAGTGACTTCAATCGACGTCGTGCTTCCATCGTAAAATTTCGAAAATGCAACTATATTTCGACGTTGAATCAACGTCTCATCTCATAATGACGATGACACAACGTTGAAAAAGTGACGTCGCAACAACGTCGACCTGACGTTGCACAACGTCGCGACCTGAATTCAACCAAAATTCGACGTCGTTATGACGTCGTGTGCCCACTGGGATATGTCCAACCATACTGCCGTACTAACATTCTAAGAAAATAAAAATAAGATATATATGTCCAAGTACTGCTGTACTAACTTTTGTGAACTTTTGTGATTCTTTCATAAATTATAACATTTATATTCTTCAAGAAGTATACTGCACGCATGACTATACCCTTTATTACATGATGAAAGACGCATTATTCTAATTACTGTAAACTAGTGATATTTGATATAAAAAAATTGGCGCCATGCACAATCGATTTTTTTGAGTGTTAATAAAAAACAACAACAGTCAATTCGCAAGCCACTCCTTGTTCTGTTTGGGCAATACTGGCTATGGCGTTCCGTTACGGACAATATTACGAAAGGGACAAAAAATATTATCGATGCTCTAGAACAGTAGTCGTAAGTGTTTCAAAAAGGTCGAACGGTTCAAATTTATTTCCAACCGGAAACAACTAAACCGAACCGTACAAAAATAAATCGAACCGTACAAAAATAAATCGAACCGTAGTACACAAAAAAATAAATTGAACCGTACAAAAAGAAATCGAACCGTAGCGCACAAAAATAAATCGAAATGTACAAAAATAAATCGTACCCTGGTGCACAAAAATAAATCGAACCGTACAAAAATAAATCGTACCGTAGCGAACAAAAATAAATCGAAATGCACAAAAATAAATCGAACCGTGGTGCACAAAAATAAATCGAACCGTAGCAAAGCGGAAGTGAATCCAAAGAGTGTTGTTGTGCAACCTGCCGCGGTCCCTTCTATCATGGTGGGCAAAGAAAACGTTACAGACATCGTGAGAGGTGTCGTGTCTTGTATTCGTAACCTTCCAGATCCTCCGAATGAACAACATCGTGAAGATGTGACGAACAGGGAAACAGTTGACCAGGAACTGAATGAAAGATATCGACTACCACGTTCAGAAAGCTCTACAAGAGTTCTTCCTAATCCTCGAGGAAGTTCAGGTCGCTTTGTTCCCTATTCGACAAAAAGCAAGAAAGAAAAAACTAAAGGTAAACCAAAAGCGGAACTGGTGATCAAAGACGTCTGCTTGTTACCTTCTCCAGATTGGAGTAGTGTACCTCGAAGGCAAGTCAAGGGGACTCTCGTTCAGCAGAATCTTTTTACAGATGCGTGGACGTTAGATAAGACATGGTCGGAGAATCAGTTAAGAATGGAGCTAAAAAACCTTTTTACCAATTATCTCGCGAGGCCAAAAGAGTAAGTAACTGTAAATTTCTCATGCTCGTATAAAATGTAGACTGGCGTACATATTCCCTTTTGATTAAGGGACGGACCATTAGATATTTGAGGGGGTGGTTGCAGAAATCCCAAAAAAAAATTCGAGCAAGCCTTTAACCTTAAAAAAAAAAAACGTGCGAGCGAAAAACTTGAAAAAAAAAATTCGTGCAAGCATCCATCCTATGAGAGTAAAAGTAAGCGAATAGTATTAAGCGAATAGTATTTGGAACTTGAAGTACATACCAGAGGTTGTTCGACAACCGCTGAGTCTGATTTCGCTCCCTGTTCTACAGGACACCCAATCTGCCTTGATTTATTGCATATACAGCATACCCGTGAGGCCATGACATGAATTATTTTGAAGCTTCCTTCTTTAATATTAGGTGAATTACATATACAACAAACAAATATTTATTCTCCATAACATTAAAAAATAGATTAATATATAACATGAAAAACTTTAAAAACAATCCCCATATAAATTACATATTCTTTTTGTTCCTTTGTATCTTTTTCAAACTTAATAGTCAACAGACAAAATCAAGCCATAAAATATCACAATTAATGCATATATAGAGGATA
Source organism: Corallium rubrum (assembly GCA_964035015.1). Classification (NCBI taxonomy): domain Eukaryota; kingdom Metazoa; phylum Cnidaria; class Anthozoa; order Scleralcyonacea; family Coralliidae; genus Corallium; species Corallium rubrum. The sequence goes on from CAXIUP010000025.1 coordinate 141,768, forward strand.
TTACATGGTGGTGTGAAGATATAAATTTTATCTTCGAGTGGTGAAAACAATATTTTACGAATGAGTAAAATATTGTTTTCACCAGGAGAAGATAAAATTCATATCTTCAAGCCAGCGTGTAATTTCCTTTTTATTTATATATAGATTCAATGCAAAAAGCAGGGAAAATTTTTAACCACGTGATCGATATCTTCACTAGTGAAGATATGGAAAATATCTTTATATACTGTGTATTTTTCAGTATCTCGCCGTCTACTACAGTATATAATAAATATATATATATTCAACATGCTTCCTCAGTTGCCGATTCTGCTTCACTGATACTGCTGCAATACTGATCCTCCCCGACATCTATTAACTGAACCACAGCAACCGCTCCTGTCTCCTTCACATCACCAATTGGACTTTCACTTTCCTTGGATGACTCTCCATTTAATACTGCCTTTGCTCTCTTTGCTTTTGCTTCTCTCTTCTGTGCTTTTCTTTTGGGCTTTTTGTATTCTACACAATACCCATATTTCTCTCGGGCCTTCTCCAGAATTTCGTTGGCTTCTGCAACCTTTTCCTTAACCATTTCATCTACTATTTGGAGTGCTGGCAAGGCTTCCTCATTAAAAAATTTATACTCTGAGTTGTAACCTGTATTAAAAGAAAAAAGTTTAATTTTGTAAGATTTTTCTAAAATTTCCCTTCTGTGTGAATTGATTAATATAGGCGGTGTATAAAGGACTATAAATATTCTTTGATACTGTCTCCCTACCATTTTATTTATAATACTGATTAAATATTTTATATTGCTTTTGAAGTTTAATCATCAATTATTAATGATTTACAAATAAAGATTTGTACCTCTTTTCGGTCTTTCTCCACCACTGATGAGACAATCTGCTGCATACTGGCTACACTTTCCAAGTGCCTGGTCAGAGAACGCACTAGCTTCTTCCAACATTGCAAGATACAGACCGAACATTTCATACAAGGCCTTCGGAGGGATAGACTTGTCCTTTCTGGTTTTCATTAAATCCACCACTGCAGGATACTGTTTATCTGCAATTTCACAGAGGCCAACAACACTTTGACTTTTGTAATAGTTGGTCCATGTGGAAATCACTGCTTTCTGTGCCGCAGCTAACATAACGCAAGTTCTCTTTTTGCGTTGACCTCGGCACCACATTTCACAGGCACGTAACGATTTCTCGTATTGCAGTCTCTCCTGGGCCATTTTCAAAATCACGGAGTTCGAAAACACTTGAGCAGGATTTATTGGGCATTCATTACCCTCTAGCGCCTCAATATATAGAAAGCCTCTGCGGAGGAGAGAGTTGCAGATGAATGTGGGTATGTACACGCCTTAAATTATGACCTGTTCTTATTAAATCAGGACCTGTATTTTGGTTCAAAAGCAGTCGTCTACAGTCTGCATCTCTGTAATATTTGAAACTATGAAACGGAGCAGTCACTGTCATAAGGGCCGGTTACACTATCAAATTTTCTTTGATAGTGTAAACCGCCCCTATTAAAAACTACAAAGAAAAAAAATTCCTGCAAGCGTTTGACTATTAAACGGAAAAAAAAGCGTGCACAACCTGTGCGTCCAAAAAAAAATTCCTGCAAGGAAAAAAGCTGCAACCACCCCCTCAAATATCTAATGGTCCGTCCCTAAGTAGACTTTTGTTATTTTCCTCTGCCTGAACTCCAGACGGTTTTACTCGTCAAGGGGAGAAATCGCGCGGTGAATGAGTTAATGTCTGTCTGCCTGCCTGCCTGCCTGCCTGCCTGCCTGCCTGCCTGCCTGCCCGCCCACCCGCCCGCCCGCCCGCCCGCCCGCCCGCCCGCCCGCCCGCCAGCCAGCCGGCCCGCCCGCCCGCCCGCCCGCCCGCCCGCCCGCCCGCCCGCCCGCCCGCCCGCCCGCCCGCCCGCCCGCCCGCCCGCCCGCCCGCCCGCCCGTCCGCCCGCCCGCCCGTCCGCCCGCCCGCCCGTCCGCCCGCCCGCCCGTCCGCCCGTCCGCCCGTCCGCCCGTCCGCCCGTCCGCCCGTCCGCCCGTCCGCCCGTCCGCCCGTCCGCCCGTCCGCCCGTCCGCCCGTCCGCCCGTCCGCCCGTCCGCCCGTCCGCCCGTCCGCCCGTCCGCCCGTCCGCCCGTCCGCCCGTCCGCCCGTCCGCCCGTCCGCCCGTCCGCCCGTCCGCCCGTCCGCCCGTCCGCCCGTCCGCCCGTCCGCCCGTCCGCCCGCCCGCCCGCCCGCCCGCCCGCCCGTCCGCCCGTCCGCCCGTCCGCCCGTCCGCCCGTCCGCCCGTCCGCCCGTCCGTCCGTCCGCCCGCCTGCCTGCCTGCCTGCCTGCCTGCCTGCCTGTCTGCCTGTCTGCCTGTCTGCCTGTCTGCCTGCCTGTCTGTCTGTCTGTTTATCTGTCTGCATATATTTTCTTAAAAGTTTGTGGAAAATTGATCATAGATCAAGGATAAAGTCTTTCAATTTTGGTTTAATTTAATTTGGTTGAAAAATGGATATTTATATGCAGCTCACATAATTTTACAAATATGCTGAAGCCACAAAAAAACAATCGAATTGTCAGTTTTATTGTTTATACAAAAGTGCAGGTATAGACAAATGCACAACAATTAATTTAGCATAATATAAGGGTGTGAAAACAAATACAATCAAGCATTTTATTGTTCACTATGAGTTCATAATTTTTTATAGAATATGACATATTACACTCATAAAAATATTAATTTGGTGGGCACTTAATAAGGTCTATAATCAAACTATTATTAATTACAGGTCACTATTAAAAGAAAAAGCTCACTCTCTTATCTTTATTTTTAGTTTTGAATTTGAAAAAGCTGCAGCAAATACTATTACGAAAGTGAAACTACCAAAAGGGCAGGAAGCAAGTGCACGAATTATTAAACATGTTGCTGGCACAGGGCCTATATATGTACGTGCTCTTACAAAGATTGAGCTTGGAGAGGTAAAGTTTATATATACATGATCTCTATATTTTTTGTTTAAATGTAGTACATGTAGACACACATGTTGAGTGTTATTTTAAACAACGGTGAATCCAGGAATTTGTAGTCATATGGTCTAACTGTCTAAGGTCCCAGACAGAAGTTTAGTGTTAAAATTATAACCTGGGTGTCTAAATATGTGTATTAAACCTAGAAAATCTCAAGATCTGAATATTTGAAATGCCATTTGTTGTTACAGTTTCCATGTGGAATAAAAAGTAGTAGTCATCAATTTCTGACAAAATGTAGCATTCATTTTAAGGTCTAGTCTTTACAGTGTATCAGAGCTAGTGGATAAAATGGCCAAAAATAAATTGCTGAATACCATATCATAAAAGCTCTATAAAAGCTCCATTAAGACTCTCCCCTCTGTATTAAGCTTTACTCTCTATTAAGGCTCTGTCTCTGACCACAATTAATTCTGGCCCTTAATTATCCCCCTAAGTACTGTAGTGTTTCATCTACAATTACAACAGGTTTAAGCTTTCTGTGAGTGTCTACATGTACTTCATTTTTTTACAATTCAATAGTCTATTTTTAGTAATGCATAGATGTGTATTGTACTGGAATGATTAATCCATGTTAACAGACTAATGAATTAATAGAGTTTGATTGTACTATAAATACTGCAAACCATTACATATATAATAACCATTGGTGTAGTTACACCTGGATCTACCCGGGTGTGTGCCTGGGTGCAACCTTGCTGTCCCTGGGGTGTCTAGCTTTACCCATCCACTATGTTAAAGATAAAATTGGTAATGATGTATAACAAATTATTGTTGAGATTTACAAGCTTAGAAACTATTATTTTTAATAATTTCTTTTGTGGGCAATGATTAAGAAATCAGTAATTACAGTAAAAACGTTTAATAAAATGTGATGTTTGACTTCTTATGTTTGAGAATCGCAAGTATCCATCCACTTCTGAAAATTGCAGCTCCAGTGCAACTAAAATCTCAACCAGTGTTACACCTAATAGCTGTGTGAGAGATTCTCCAGTTGACATTACTTCAGGTACATCCAGCTCAGGTTGTACTGATTATGACAGCATATACTGCCAACCCTCAACTAGCCAAGAAGTAGGATCATCATCATGGATGCTATCAAATGTTGAGAAACAGCAACTGAAGGAAATGTTTCCAATGTGTTCAGCAGTTATCATAAACCAAGCTACAGAGAGGTGTTTTAGTTTGGATGGAGCTGTGGATTATGTTATGCAGTTCAAGTCTGAAGAACAAGGTAACACTAACTTAATTTTACTAACTATCAAAGTTGAATTTTCTACATGAGGCTAAATGCAATTTAGGCAAGGTAAAAAAGGAGCAAATGCTAGTCAGCGATCACTCATTTGTAATGCGTGGGGATATCTCTGCGCTCATCCGAGTCTTGTCAGCGTGGTCTGAGCTTGACTGGTTCTGTGCGTGCTATCTATCCTTTTTTATAGGGTGTTACATTTACATTTAGTCAAGGAAAAGCACCTTGATGGCTGACAGACGTATATCGCTGAGCTCCGTGGGATTTTCCGAATCTGTACCAAAAAAGGTAAATACAGAAATTGTTCATTCTCTCAAAGACTCTCCTAACCTAGAATACGACGGGAAACGGCTAAAATGGACAAATACCAATGAATCGTTAAAGAAATATGTTAAAGAAAAAATTGGCATACGAGGTAAATGGACTTCACCTGGTGGCGGTTCGAAGAAATTTATTAGTTCCGACCATAATCTTTCCCTGACGTGGTATCACAAAAAACAACAAACATTGTTGTTCCAAGGTAGAGAAGGCAACAATTTAAAAGAAACGCTGATAAATCTAAAGATCTCAAATGCACAAACAGGAGTACAACAAAGCGTTACAACAGCAGATTCGCCTACCTTATCGTCAAGCTTTACAACCATAGTCATAGATGAAATACAAATGAGCCCTGTACAAATTGAACGACCGGCCGAGAATGTATCGAACTCTCGAGAGATAAATGTTAGCCAAAGTCAAAGTCAAAGAGTCGACGCCGAGAACGAAAACGTTTCTTCGAATCTATCTGCCCGCTGTAGCTGTTCATGCGGAGTACTGGTGGCTGATATTGAAGGAATTAAATTGGAAATTGTGATTTTGCAAAAAGAAATAGAGAAAAAGGCTGATCGAGATACTGATAAATCGTCGAGTAAGGAAATAAGGAATAACAAAAACTGTTTAGAACATGAGTTATACGAAGAGAAAGAAAGCCGTAAACATTTAGAAAGAAAAATCTCCATGATGGTCGAAGAAAGAAATATAGAAATTAACGATTACAATAAAACTATCCTATCCCTAGAGGATAGAGCGTCGAAAGCAGAAAATGAAAGAGATTCACTTAGGCTCGCATTATCTTTAATTATGCAAGACAAAGCTGGTTCTGAAAGTCCAAAACCAACAAAGTCAATTATAAACGACCGACCTTGGCAAACTGCAAAATCAAAATCAGGTCAAGACGAAGAACGCCAACCTTCAGTGAAGATAAAAATCGGTGCTAATCCAGCTCATGCTAATCCAACCTTGAATGAAATCCCAAATGGAAATCAACAACTCTCCATAGATAAACAATTGTCTACTGAGACTCGAGACGTGGTAATAGACAATACAATTCACGTCAATGATTTACAAATTGAAGATGATGTTGATGAATTACATAAACAAAAACGATATCAATATCGGCCGAATAAAAACTCGCGGAATAATATTGAAGAACAAATACAAGAGTACAGAAATATAAATCGTTACCGTTTTTCATACCTTTCGCCTACCCCCTTACCACCAAAGCCTAACTCTTCCACTCAATTAAACGAATCCACGAAATTAGCCCCTGACCAACAACTCTACGAGTATAGAAAAAATCACCAACGTCTATTTAATGGAAATAGAAAGTTTTATTCCTTAAAGAAGAAGACCTCAGCAAATAAACATCATAGGAGTCCAGAAAACGGGGCTCTCCTCGAAGGAAAAAAATTCTGGTCGTGCCTCTTTTTTCGCGGACCCGGCCTTAGCAGCAGACTGGAGAAATTACCTCAAGTACGTTCGCCGAGTTACGAGATCAACAAGCAAAGTCAAGACAAATGTATTCCTGTTTTACAATCAAAGAGATTATTTACATATCCCCCTCGTAGTCGCGGAGCCTGTTTAACCAATTTAATGAACATTCAAACCTCTTGTGTACAAAGTTATCGAAGTAAACGAGGCATGCACCAATTTGTTCCATCCATAGTTGTTTCAAATGTAATGTCCTTGGCGCCAAAAATCGACGAAATTAATTACTATATATCAGAACATAAGCCGGAAATTGCTTGCTTCACTGAAACATGGCTTAAAGACTCAATCGAAAACAGTGTCATAGATATTCCAAACTACACAATTATCCGTAGGGATAGAACTCATGCCCTTCATGGTGGCGTATGCCTTTATATAAAAGACACCATTAATTTTTTAATTCTTAAAGAATATGACGACACCTCTAACATCGAAGTTTTATGGTGCAAACTTCAACCAACACGTTTGCCTCGTGGTTTTTCTTGCCTTATAATTGGAGCGGTTTATCATCCACCTAGTTCTAACGATGAATATTTAATCAATTACCTATTAAACATTCTTATGAGAGTTGAAACCTCATTTCCCAACGCTGCTATTTTATTAACAGGAGATTTTAACCGCTTGAATGTTTCCCAAGTAATAAATCAGTTTCGTCTAAAGCAGCTAGTAAAATTTTCTACACGTGGAGATAGAACTTTGGATTTAATTTTAACAAATATTGGAAATTACTACCAAGAGCCTTGTAAACACCCTCCCTTCGGTCTTTCAGATCATTTTACTATTTTCCTTTCTCCAAAGCAACGCGTAAACATCATATCACCTAATAAAACAATTATTATTCGTGATATAAAACCTAGCTCCAAAGACGCTCTTGGTCGTTTTTTATCTTCTATCGATTGGAATATAATAAACAAATTTCGAAGTACACAGGAGAAATTAAAGTATTTTACGGATATTATTACTATCGGTCTGGATTTAATTATACCAACAAAAACCGTCAACCTACATATAAACGATGCTCCCTGGATGACTGGAAAGCTAAAACTTTTAATACAACAACGCCAAAAAGCTCTGTCCCAGAATAATATTAACCTTTTCAAATTTTACCGTAACCGAGTCAACAAAGAACGCAAACAAATAGTCGAAATATTACCAATCCAAAATAAAAGATCTAAGTGGGAAAGATCCAAAAAAGTGGTGGTCCGAATGTAAACGACTTTGCGGTATGAGGAAAACGAGGAAAGATATTACGAGTAAACTTCTTCCAAATACCAGTTATAACCTGGTTGATAAAATCAGATTAGCAAATAATATAAACGAAGCATTTTTAAAACCACAACAAAACTTCCAACCGTTAAGTAAGTATAACCGCCTCACTACCACCGACGCTGAACTTCCGAAAATAACTGTGGAAGAAATATCTGCTAAATTACATAAGATAAATCCAAATAAAGCTGTTGGTCCGGATACTATCCCGAATTGGGTCCTTAAAGAATTTGCCTGCCTTATCGCAATGCCTATAAGTACAATTATAAATTCAACCTTTGAAGATGAAGCTCTACCACATTTATGGAAATGTGCCAATATTACACCCATTCCAAAGTCGACTCCTATCGAAGATTTTGAAAAAGATTTAAGACCAATTTCATTAACACCTACACTATCCAAAATTGCCGAAGACTATGTCGTTCAAAACCATGTAAAACCAGCAGTATTACAACACATCAGACCAGACCAATACGGTTGCATTCCAAACCTTTCTACCACTCATGCCCTGATAAACATGATACATAAATGGTCATCTGCCACGGATGGTACTGGCGCTGAAGTAAGAGTTGTTATCCTGGATTACAAGAAAGCATTTGACTTGATCGATCACTCCCTATTAATTAAAAAATTATCACAGTATGGTATTAATCCACGAATTATTAACTGGATTTGTGACTTTCTAAGTAAGAGATCACAGAGAGTTAAAATAGCAGATGACTGCTTTTCAGAATGGAAAACAGTCCCAGCTGGAGTGCCGCAGGGGACAAAGTTAGGCCCATGGCTTTTCCTAGTAATGATTAACGATTTGCAAATTCCCTCTGCCAATGATATCTTCAAATATGTAGATGATACAACAATTCATGAAAACATCTATAAATGAGGTTTCAGAATGGTCCAATCTTAACAAATTTCAACTCCATCCAAAAAAGTGTAAAGAACTTAGAATCTCCTTCGCTAAAACGCCGAGAACTTATGCCGAACTAAATATAGCAAATAACACAGTTGAAGTTGTTCAAGCAGTTAAAATTTTGGGAGTTACAATCCAAAATAATCTTAAATGGAACCAACATATTAACAATATAACAAAGAAAGCAGCGAAAAGACTATACTTTCTTACACAGCTAAAGAGAGCCAATGTACCGCCCAAAGAAATGGTTATGTTTTATGTTACATGTATCCAATCTGTCCTTCTCTATGCCTGCCAAGTCTTCCACTATGGGTTACCTGAATATCTCAGCTATTCACTCGAACGTATCCAGAAGAGAGCACTAAAAATAATTTATGGATATGATTTTCCCTATGAACAAGCCTTATCTTTAACCGGGTTGGATAATTTGGCTACAAGAAGATCTAAATTATGTGACAAATTTTTTAAAGGCATTATTTCCAATACCCAGGGACCTTTGTATAGCTTAATCTCAAATAGTGTAAATAGTTCATCAATTCACTTAAGGCACGAAAGACCTTTTAACATACCAATTTGTAATACTAATCGTTTTAAAAATACTTTTATAAATGCAAGTATGAACAAACTTAATATAACAAGTTTTTAAAACTATTTTACTTAATATTATAGTTAATTAAAAAGTTTTTGATTGTTAAATTATATATTTTTTTTTAAATGTAAATCCTACAAAAAATGTTAGCATTGTAAACCTCAACAATTCAGTTTTGCTGTAAAAGAGGTATTTTTAATAATAAACTATCTATCTTATCTTCCTCTTATCTTCCTCTTATCTTCCCTTTATCTTCCCTTTATCTTCCCATTATCTTCCTCTTATCTTCCTCTTATCTTCCTCTTATCTTCCTTATCTTCTTTATCTTCCCATTATCTTCCTCTTATCTTCCTATCGTCCTTATCTTCGTCTTATCTTCGTCTTATCTTCATCTTATCTTCTTCTTATCTTCCTCTTATCTTCCTCTTATCTTCCTCTTATCTTCCTTTATCTTCCTTATTTTCCTCTTATCTTCCTTATCTTCTTTTAATCTTCCTCTTATCTCCCCTTTATCTTCCCATTATCTTCCTTATCTTCCTCTTATCTTCCCTTTATCTTCCTCTTATCTTCCTTATCTTCCTCTTATCTTCCTCTTATCTTCCCTTTATCTTCCCATTAGCTTCCTTATCTTCCACTTATCTTCCACTTATCTTCCCTTTATCTTTTTTATCTTCCACTTATATTCCCATAAGATTGATTCAATCTTAGGATTCAATTATTCAATCTTGTAAGAATCAAACTTATGGGAAGATAAGTGGAAGATAAAAAAGATAAAGGGAAGATAAGAAGAAGATAAAGAAGATAATGGGAAGATAAATGTAAGGTAAGAGGAAGATAAGAGGAAGATACGGAAGATAATGGGAAGATAAAAGGGAGATAAGAGGAAGATAAGACGAAGATAAGAGGAAGATAAGAGCAAGATAAGAGCAAGATAAGAGGAAGATAAGACGAAGACAAGAGGAAGATAAGAGCAAGATAAGGAAGATAATAGGAAGATAAAGGGGAGATAAGAGGAAGATAAGAGGAAGATAAAGAAGATAAGGAAGATAAGAGGAAGATAAGAGGAAGATAAGAGCAAGATAAGGAAGATAATGGGAAGATAAAGGGGAGATAAGAGGAAGATAAGAGGAAGATAAAGAAGATAAGGAAGATAAGAGGAAGATAAGAGGAAGATAAGAGGAAGATAAGAGGAAGATAAGAGGAAGATAAGAGGAAGATAAGAGGAAGATAAGAGGAAGATAAGAGGAAGATAAGGAAGATAATGGGAAGATAAATGGGAGATAAGAGGAAGATAAAGAAGATAAGATGAAAATAAGGAAGATAAGAGGAAGATAAGGAAGATAAGAGGAAGATAAAGGGAAGATAAGAGGAAGATAAGAAAGATATTCAGAAGACAAGAGGAAGATAAGGAAGATAAGACTCCGGGCTCCCGGCTCAGAGCTCCGAGCCGTTGGCTCCTGGCTCCGAGCCGCCGGCTCATGGCTCCGAGCCCTTGGCTCCGAGTTCTCTTTTCATGAGCCTGAGACGAATGAAGGACGCGACACGGTTTCTCTATGATAACACTGGCAAAGACAACTCCGGATGAAAGAGAAGAGTATGAACACTATCTAATGACCAGATCAAAATATTTACCCATGACAAAAGAAGATGTGTCCCATTTATCATTAGAGGACAAGAAAGATTATCATGCTACTTTTAAAATAAAAACACCTAAATATAATTTAACAAGCAGACCTTACTAAAACTTTTTATATGTAAATGTTTGAACCAAAGCCTAAATAAATATTTTAAACTGATTGTTGTGAATTCTGTCTTATGCAAAATACAGGCTAATGACTTTCTCGCCTAGACCTGCCTAAGCGCTTAATCTCTTAATTGCCCCTAATGAGTTTTTCTTTTGTCTCCTGCACGTGCACTCAGGATAAATATGCAAATATCACATTTAGTTAAATATGCAAATATCACATTTAGTAACAGAAAGCGTAGCAACGCTTTCAAAGTAATAAATCGCTTTGCCTTTATATTTGCACACTTAAAATCGTTCTTTTCACGATTTCTCGAAGTGATTCTTCATTCTATCTTCCTACAATTTACTCGCTTATAAACGAGGATTTGCTTTGAAATCTACAATTATTAGCCATATTTAAGACAAAACACAACATTTATACAAGAAAATCATTTATTACTTTCTCTCCAGTAAGAAAGATATCCTAGAATACATTTCATTTATGGATTCTTCGCATTATTATACAATTGCCACAGTGCATACAATATGGACTCTGACATGTTTTCTAAATGTCTTAAACGTTCAAGAGCGTCTTTATGACACCTGATCTTTAGTACTCTTATCGCTTCAATAAACTCGTCCCAAATCAATCGTTTATCGTTTACAAATGCAATGGCATCTTTGCAGTACAATTCCCATCTTTCTTCTTCGGTCATGATGAGGCAATCATGCTGGCGCTGACTGGGGTGATCAATCTTACAACCACAACAGTTTTCTTCGCATAATTTCTCGCTTTCAGTGGCGATGGCGTCTGTGTATATGGTCTCTATCAATGGAAACAGCTTTTGGTATTCGACAACGGACACTTCGTCGACATGTACTTTATTTCCCCAGGCTTCACATTTACGGTTTCTAGATCATCGAGTATTATTCATGTCTCAGTTCCAAACGGCTTTCAACAAATGTTCCAATCCTTCTCTATAGTCTCAAACGAGTATATATTCGTCCAATTGCTGTCAGAGAAACAAAACGCGTATTAGACTCAGATAAAATATATAAACACATATATAATGATAATAACAGCACAATATAAAATGTACACATCTTACCTTAAAATAAGACAATTAAAAAAAGACTTCGAAAACAAAAATCTCCAAACAAGCGATAGAACAATCCAAGGGAACTCCAGAAACTACAAGTGAAACACTGTATAAAAGTAATTGACTGTAGCTACGACAGCACCGGGCGAAAATCACCAACCACATTACTTTCGGACGTCACACCGGGCGCCACACCGCCGGGCGTAACACAACCGGGCGTCACACGGAATATTCAATGAGGCGGCATCCCTTTGATACGCTGGATGGGGGGGGGGGGAGTTATCTACTCCCACTTATTCCCTGTGTTTCTTGCTGAAAAATCGTGAAGTAGCAAAGTTTCACCGCATCATTTCGCCGGAAGTGAAACTACCTACTGTTTAGAGCGCTTACCAACAAAACTGTTTAGCTACTATTCCCAGTTTCCAACCGAGTCTGAAAGCCTCGAAAGCCTCGTTTCTAAGCTTTATTTTGATACCAAGCATGGTGGATGAAACGAAGGAGAAAGTAAGTTTTTTGTCGTGAAAAACCGCGGTATCATTAGCTTACTTCACGGTTAAATGTTTCTAAGTTTGTATTACATTCTGGGTTGTTTTAGTGTCGAAATGGACGCTGTTAATCCTATTCAATATAACTAAAAATCTTTGTGTTTGTAGTACATGATGTGGACTTTCAGAGATGAACTTGGAAAAGTCAGTCAAACTAACGACAACACGCTCACTCAGATGCGGTGAAAGTTTGCTACTTCACGATTTTTTCAGCAAGAAACACAGGGAATAAGTGGGTGTCGGAAGAGCTAAAATATGCTCAAAAAGGACGGCGTTAATGGTTTGGTGTAGACACGATTTTCATACAGCGGGATTACGGATACTTTTCCTTAAAGATTTCGACTTGGAAACTTTTACAGGTACATCAAGAGTTGCTTTATCCTTAAAGATAATTTTTACGCCGTACATTTCTTGATTAACTTTAGTTGTCATGTTTGTTTTGGTAATTCGAGGAAACCTGTAGGCATACGCGGGCTCAGGTCCGCAATTTCTGGCCATGAAATTATTCAACCAAGGGACTTGTGCTAAGTCTTCTACGAACCTGACAGGGTCATAATGCTTATAGCTTCTGGCGATGACGCAAGTGGGTTGTGGTTTTGGTAATTTCAGTTTCAGCACAGTAAATATCAGATAGTGTTCACTGATATGATTTTCCACTACTCCACTCTCAGCCACTAAGGCAGTGTTAGATGTCATGATGACGTCTATCAGGGTTGATGACTGTGGTGTAACTCTTGTCGGCGAGGTTATAAACTAGAGCAAAAATCCTTCAGGGCATTCGCCTCTTGGGCGATTTTCAGTATGTCGCAGTTAAGATCGCCGACAATAAATACCTCCTTTCCATAGGTAAGAGCCTGCGAATACTTCTCCATCAAATCATCCACAAAACATGTCACAGGACAATCTGGAGGCCTGTAAGTGGCACACAGCAGAATAGATTTCAATTTCTTGTGCTGGATTTGCATCCATAACTGGTGAAAACCAGAAGGTGAAATTTCGGTGAGGTCTTTCAGAACTTTGGTTTTCAGCGAGGTGCGAGTATACAAACATACCTCCTCCAGGCTTCCTAGTTCTATCCAATCTCGATAACTTGTAGCCTTCAATTTCCACCTTGGCGTTGGTGACAGTAGAATTTAGCCAAGATTCTGACACTGCAAGGATATCATAGTTCTTTACCTTCACCAAATTCCGTATCTGAATGAGATGGTCCCTGTTTTTCAGTGATCGCATGTTTAGGTGGGCAATTTTGACTTTTGATTTTTGAAAATTCTTCCCCAACTGACTGTTAGTCGGTACTGTCCTACTTCTTTTGGCACTGTTTGAATCGGTCGATTGTACACAGTTTGAAGTACCAAGCTGAATATTTACTAAGTTCTGCTTCATTTGTTGATATTGGGCATGAAAGGTCTAATAATAATCTATATGACCTGGGGTGAGTTGTACAAAGCCAAGATAGTTTATCTAGTTGATAAGTCCTAGCTAAAAGAACAGCACTAATCATGTTTTGAACCTAATATAAAATTTTATCCATTGAATAGTTATGTATCTGATAGTGCTGTTCAGTGGATAAACGTTAAATTGGGTTCTACAGCTAGGATTTATCCACCAGGTAAGCTATTCGGGCTTCATACAAAAATCTGAAACTTACAATGTTTATATGCTATGTTTTGGAAACAGCCAGTAAAGATGTATGTATGTATATAGTATGTACCATGTTCAAATTAGCAATATATGTATGAAATTATTTAAAATAACTTAGTATCATTTTTTTGTGTGTGTGCTTTTCACACATTTTCATGCATTGCGTGTCTATATCTCTTTCTGTGCTTAACACCGGTAGTCACATGTACGCATTGCGTACCTATTTTTGTAACGCATGATGGCTTAAATACGTTTAAAATGACCACTACAGAGAAAATGGCGTGAAGATTATCGCTTTATATATATTTTTTCTGTGGATTTTAATTAATATCATAAGGAAGACTGAATATTCATTGTCGGCAACATATCGGTATATTTTTACATATGACATGTATAGCGATCTTAGGCAAGTTATATATATATATACTAATCTTGCTCTTGCGGGGTTTTCGTGCCCAGACCTCTTCGCGGAACTATGTATAGCACTCGACGATAAAACTCGATTCAAATTTCATGTTTGTTTGTCCACAGATTTATGACGTTTTATGACGTAGGTTTTTCCTAATCACATGTTCGTTTGTTCGGACTTCGGAACTCGCCAAACGTCACCATGATACTTTGTGCGTGAAGACTGAAGAGCTTCGTTCCGAATCGTTACTTCTGACAGTTGTGCTTTGCCTTGGTTGTCCTTCCGAATTTTAACTTCGATTTCAGTCAGGACAGATTCTCTTGTCAAGGTAAGGCGACTAGTTTCAATTATCAGCACATTTGCAAAGAGTCAAGGGATTTAACGGCTTTTATCTTCTATTTTTATGGATTTTTGGACTGGCCATACCACGAGTCAAGCCGACGTGCTGGCCGTTCAGTGTTCTCGTTACGAGAACGTTCAGTTATCAACTGTCCTTTTATACAATTTCAGGGAGGAGAGATTATCTTGTCGAGGTAAGATATCAATTTCTACAACTGACAACAAACTGTTTTTGGTAGGAGATTTTACAGTTGTTTTCTTCTATCTTTAGGTGTATATTGCCAATATTGGTGTGGGTTCATTGTTTGTGCTGATCAGCATTCTGATCAGGATCAGACGCTACTATACTATCTGCGTGTGTGTATTTTGACTTATACAAATGCTGCAAAATAATCTGATGGGCTCAATGGTACATTGCTCTATAATTTTATTATAGCTCTAGATTTGTCAAAACATATTAAGCACTTGGAGTTGCATTGGCAGTTTTGCCACAGCATTAGAGCAAGAGACATGATTATTTAATATTTGTATGTTAATTGTGATATCAAGTCAAGCGATAAGTTATAGTAATTTGTAGTTTTCAATTATATAATTAAAAAATATAGAAGAGATGTGTAAATACTCTGGCTATTGTAATTAATTTTACATTTTTGGACTTCCCAGTCTTCTTCGCAGGTAATTCTGTGGGCTCTTATGGTGAAAAGGTGAGAAAAAATTGGATGGAGTGGGCAATCTTGGGTGGAGCGGGCAATCTTGAGTGGAGTGGGCAATCTCAGGTGGAGTGGGCAATCTCGGGTGGAGTGGGCAATCTTGGGTGGAGTGGGCAATCGGGTGGAGTGGACCATCTTGGGTGGAGTGGGTAATCTTGGGTGAGTGGGCAATTTTGGGTGGAGTGGGCAATCTCGGGTGGAGTGGGCAATATCGGATGGAGTGGGCAATGTCAGGTGGAGTGGGAAATCTTGGGTGGAGTGGGCAAACTTAGATGGTGTGGGTAATCTTGGGTAGAGGGGACAGTCTTGAGTGGTATGAGCAATCTTGGGTGGTGTGGGTAATCTTGGGTGGAGTGGGCAAGAGGGGTGCCACATTGGTCACGGACTGCAGATATTTGACTGTGGAGTAGGCTAAAGGTTTTGTCGCTTTCGAGGCAGCACTTCACTTGCGGTAGTAACTTCTAGTTAAGGACATATGTGTATATACCGTATATATAGAATGAAGTTGTGCGAATTATATATTAGTAAGGGCATAAGGAAGAGTATAGAGTATGAAAAAGAGCGAGATAAGTGGAGCGTGAAGAGTATTAGGGTAAATGGAAAGGAATGTGTTAGGAAAGGTATTTTTTGTAAAGCCGGCAACCCTCGACGCGTTTCGACCTTACAGTCTTCTTCAGGAGGGATTTTTAGGGGAAAAGGAGTTCTGTGGTTTGTATCGTGAAAATATGGGAAACGTGAAAGAGTGTAAAAGGGGTTGAAATGAGGAGTGGAAGAGTGTAAAAAGGGGGGTTAAGAGAGAAGGAGTTGGATATGTTAGTTTGTAGTTAAGGTATAGTACATTACGATAATATAAGGTAATAAAAGGTAAAGAAGGCTACCGAAGATGTGGTTCTTTCTGGGCATTCCAATTCTAATTTGTGCCATCAGTTGAAAAAAGTTCTCTCTTGCGAGGTTCTCAGCTCAGTGTGTCTGGCGTATGGATGACGTTTGATTTGTGTAGAAGTGTGAGTGTTGGTGATATGGTATGTGTCACGTGATTATGATTATGTCAATTAAATCAATTTTAGAGGAGATAGTATTAGGGATGATGTGTGTGAATATATTTTGTTGTGGCATAAGGTATAGTGTGATTAATGTGTGTGAATATATGTTTCAGTGTGTAGATAAATTGTGTTGCAAAGTACCAATTCGCATCAGGACATGGTGCAAGTAATTAACACCATAAAGAGACTGCCGATTAGAAATATATATAATGTCCGACTATGGATTAGAGGTATATATATATATATAAAGGGGAAAAGTAATAGGTAGAAACTAGTGTGTATATATATTTACATTTGGAGAAAATAAGCGCATAGTGCGCGGTTTATAAACGCATATAACTGTTGTTGTGTTAGTATTACTTAATGGCTTCTGACATATCACTACTACGGTTGTCTTAATTAAAAGTTCGAGAATATCTATATTTTGTATATGAGTTGTTAAAGTGCCAGTAAGACGAAATTGTCACCTCTCATTTTTATTTCATCATTGTAAAGTATACCCACCTACAATCTACTGTACGAAGTTTTAACTCGAAATTCAAAAAAGAGGCGCTGTTATTGCGAGTAGATATCTTAAATTTGACGGCCGCCATAAAAATTTCCAAAGTGCACTCCAGTGTAACTCGAGAAGACCTTCGACGTCATTTTCCTAACAACAACATCTCATGCTGTAGACCTATAGTAGAATACAAGGGGTTGTCAGTGAATGAAAAATAAAATATTCCATCATTCCATTAACGCACACAGTTATACAGGGTTGTAGTCATGAATGAGATTATTGTGCAGGGATTGCACAGCATATAAGCCCAACTGACAAATCATACGAGCAAACTTGGCTTAGGTTTGTTGACTTTGTTCAGAACTTTACGCCGACACGCAATTTATACCAGATTTATATACACCAGTTTTCCATGAAGATTTTTAGAGCGACCTTGCTACAAATAAACGTTTTTCAGCGTGGTAATATGCCTAGTATTTGAAAGATTACCAAAACTTTGGAGGCAGAGCAGGCTCCAAGGAAGTGAACCGTCGGAAAAACTTTGGAGGCAGAGCAGGCTCCAAGGAAGTGAACCGTCGGAAAATATTTAGCGAATATTTCTTGTCACCTGTTCCTTTTCACGACGAAGGCATTCCCGCCTCAATCAACAAAATATTAACCGATAACAACACCAACATCGACACTAATTTCATGCAGGAAATACTAACTTTCGTACTTCACAACAATTATTTTGAATTTGATGGTAAATACTACCTTCAAACACACGGCACAGCCATGGGTTCTCCGATGGCACCATCATATGCCAATCTATTCACGGGAGCACTAGAACAACAAATATTGCAAGGTGCCCCAGGTGGATTTACTCCACTTGAGTGGATTAGGTTTATTGACGACAACTTTTCAATCTGGACCCATGGACTTGAAAAACTAAAGGAGTTTCTTAATTACTTAAATAATTTTCACCCTACAATTAATTTGAATATGACTATTCACAACAATCCGTTAACTTTCTTGACACCACTATCTACATTAATGAATCTAATAAATTAGAATCTTATCTCTACATCAAACCCACATACCGAACACTTTTATTGCATCACAACTCATTTCATCCTAACTCCGGCAAAACAAGCATTATATACAGTCAAGCTCTCCGATACAGACGACTCATAACTAACAACAACACACTGCACCAACGTCTCGATAACCTACGTATAATATTAATTAGCAGAGGCTACGCCAATTACACAATCAACACCGCATTTCAAAAGATATCACACCACACACAACATGACCTCTTATTTAAAGATGAACTTCCTAACAACCCAAAATGAATCTATCGACCCCACTAATACAACATCAACACCACTCATATTGGACTAATCCTCCGAAAACATTGGCACCTAATCGAAAATGACCCACAACTCAAACTTCTATGGCCTAACACACCACTAATATCATACAAACGAAACCGTATGGTACATTCTCGACTTGCACGGTGACTTTACAATCACTTTACAGCACAATACTCCACCGTTTGTTTGTTTTTTGAATACTGGAAATCAAATCCAACAACAAATACACGACCAACGATCAAGAAATATCAACGTTTCTCCTCATTCAACCTGGAACACTATGAAAACATAAACCAATGAACTTATCCAGTTATACTCCACCTCTCTAATCGGATAGGAAATCCACTTACAAACTAAAAGGAATTTGCGTCTTATAATTATTTTTATCACAATATTCATACCAAGGTCAAAGCTTTAAAGTGTCACTAAGACGAAAAATCGACCATAAAGTTTTACGAAAATTTAACTTCGACGAACTTTATTGAGATATAAATACCCCGTGTATAAAATTTGAACCGATATAAACAAATAGGTTTAAAGTTATAAACGTTTGAAGTGCTGAAAATCGCGTCCGCCATTAAAATTTTCTTCGCTGTGAATATTGATACCTGTGAGAAGGGTTGTGACGTCATTTTCTTGACCAAACTTGCGCGACTAAGGAAGAAACAACGAGAGCGCATATAATTTGACAACAAAAATGTCGAAATCATCATCATTTAGTTGTTGTTCTGACTATGGATTGAAACGGAATCATCCGATGTATGTTTGGAGTATATGGTAGCCCATTTTGACGAATCTGGTTTCGGAATTTGCCAGAACGATGACTGTATTGCTTCGGCTGACGAGACCGATAATCGCGCAATACGAACAAGATATTGCCAAAGATATATAGCTGCAACATTGCAATTCTGACGTCGTGGTTTCTTCTTGAGAAAGACAGTATTAGTCTCCCAGAGACACAGGAAGAAGTTTTTCACGATGCGCTCGTTTGTATCTTTATGTGGTATGAATGTGGCTCAAGGCCTCTAGCTTGTATTTGATGCCAGATGGTGAAGTCCGAAGAATGTCGCTGTAGACGCTGCTGGCACTACTACATAGAAATTCAAAAGTTCGAGAGCATTTCCCTCATGTTGGAAATTATACAGTGACAGAAAAGAAAAAGTTAGAAAACTTGTTGGCCTCAGTATATATAATTCTGTCAATTTGCATGAATGTCCTGTTGATGTGGCTCACAAAGCTGGCGCATAACTATCAATGAGCCGAAAGGCTTCAGCTTGTAAAATTGTTTTGGTTAAATTTCTTAGGTTTTCTACCGCTAAAATATTTAGATTAGTATTCACGCTTTGTTGCTTTGCAAATCAGACTATATATGTATTGAGTTTGTTATGCTATCTATTTTATATTATCTAATAGCATTTCTTTTAAGTATTAAAATACTAAATGAATTGCTAGTACATACATACATGTATTTTATATATACAAGTACAATACATCAAATTTACCTTCGTTGTCATTTGCTTTTACATGATATATTTTATAATCTTAAATAAAAGTAAAGTGGAACTTATTTATTTATTTATTTAATAATCTTTATACACTGTAGCCTTATCAGCTGTAAAAATAAATACTAAAAATAAAAAGCTGTTTTTCAAAGGGCCGTGTTATCAACTATCAAAAAATTATTAGCACTTATCTAATAAATCTAATAAACTATGACGTACCATTGTAGCCATGGTGGTATGGTATGGTATTGGAACAGGTGACAAGAAATATTCGCTTAATATTTTGCGACGGTTCACTTCCTTGGAGCCTGCTCCGCCTCCAAAGTTTTGTTAATCTTTCAAAGACTAGGCACATTACCACGCTGAGAACGCTTATTTGTAGCAAGGTCGCTCTAAAAATCTTCATGGAAAACTGGTGTATATAAATCTGATATAAATTGCGTGTCGGCGCGTTTATATGTTCTGAACAAAGTCAACAACAAACCTAAGCCAAGTTTGCTCGTATGATTTGTCAATTGGGCTTATATGCTGTGCAATCCCTGCACAATAATCTCATTCATTACTGCAACCCTGTATAACTGTGTGCGTTAATGGAATGATGGAATACTTTATTTTTCATTCACTGACAACCTATTGTATTCTACTATGAGTCTACAGCATGAGATGTTGTTGTTAGGAAAGTGGCGTCAAAGGCCTTCTCGAGTTACACTGGATTGCACTTTGGAAATTTTAATGGCGCCCATCAAATTTAAGATTTCTACTCGCAATAACAGCGCCTCTTTTTTGAATTTCGAGTTAAAACTTCGTAAAGTAGGTTGTAGGTGGGTATACTTCACAATGATGAAATAAAAATGAGAGGTGAAAATTTCGTCTTAGTGACACTTTCACAACTCATATACAAAATATAGATATTCACGAACTTTCAATTAAGACAACCGTAGTAGTAATATGTCAGAAGCCATTAAGTAATACTAACACAACAACAGTTATATGCGTTTATAAACCGCGCACTATGCGCCTTATTTTCTCCAAATGTAAATATATATACACACTAGTTTCTACCTATTACTTTTTCCCTTTATATATATACCTCTAATCCATAGTCGGACATTATATATATTTCTAATCGCCAGTCTCCTTATGGTGTTAATTACTTGCACCATGCCCTGATGCGAATTGGTACTTTGCAACACAATTTACCTACACACTGAAACATATATTCACACACATTAATCACACTATACCTTATGCCACAACAAAATACATTCACACAGATCATCCCTAATACTATCTCCTCTAAAATTGATTTAATTGACATAATCATAATCACGTGACACATACCATATCACCAACACTCGCACTTCTACACAAATCAAACGTCATCCATACGTCAGACATACTGAGCTGAGAACCTCGCAACTGTTGGCACAAATTAGGATTGGAATGTCCAGAAAGAACCACATCTTCGGTAGCCTTCTTTACCTTTTATTACCTTATATTATCGTAATGTACTATACCTTAACTACAAACTAACATATCCAACTCCTTCTCTCAACCTTTTTTCGTACCTTTTTACACTCTTCTACTCCTTCTCATTTCAACCCCTTTTACACTCTTCCACGTTTCCCATATTTTCACGATACAAACCACAGAATTCCTTTTCGCCTAAAAATCCCTCCTGAAGAAGACTGTAAGGTCGAAACGCGTCGAGGGTTGCCGGCTTTACAAAAAATACCTTTCCTAACACATTCCTATCCATTCACACTGATACTCTTCACGCTCCCCTTATCTCGCTCTTTTTCATACTCTATACTCTTCCTTATGGCCTTACTAATATTTAAATTCGCACAACTTCATTCTATATATACGGTATATACACATATCTCCTTAATTAGTTCATTTCAGTTATCCTCCAATGCGATGGTTCTGCTTTAGCTCCTAGCCTGTATTGTTTGATAATGTGTATCACACACAATGTTTAACACCAGTGTGGGCCCAATTACCTATGTATCAATAAAAAAACCCTCTTTCTGTCAGAGAAGACTGTGGAAAACGGTTTCTGCATGTTAAACGTAAGGAGAAATGTTATTTCGATTTTTTACTTTACTGTTGTTTACCTTGTGTATGTTCACCGAGTGGACAACGTCAACATGTAAGCAAAACATACCGTATGTTGTTTTAAAAATAAATTTGTTACTCTTACTTTCTCCCTTTTACTACATTGTAAGGTTCGGACACAGTTCAATTTTAGAGTTGGACCCTTTTCGGAGTTATAGTCTATGTCCGAAAAGCATATTCCAATATGCTTAATGTTTTTTTGTCTTTACCCCAAAAAGGAATGTTTCGTTAACATGTGAAGAATTGGCTACTGCATAAAGCTTTTCAAACGCCATCAACTGTATGTTTTCGAACAGAGACTGCATTATCTGGGAAACAGTTAGCGACTCGCAGTTATGACGGCACCTTATGAAAGAACTGACAGTGTTTAATTCGGCACCAGACTCGAACGAGAAGGGGAGCGGACAGCCTGCAGTAGATTTTATTAACAGCTATTTCCGTGCCGCAAAAATGAAAAGCAAAGATTGGAATGCGCATTTGACACCAAACCACAAGTGCAGATGCAAACCGGATACATATTAACTATGAATACAGTAAGGATCGACTTGCATGTCACGCAATATTTGTAGAGACAAAACGGTAGCGTCAGAGGATTTCACTAAAGGGGAGGCCGACAGTGACAAAAATTAAGGGCTCTCGTGACATGTTTCTCTGGAAACTTTGGAATTTATATTTCTGAAACGGCAATTTCTGAATTTTGAAGGCACGTTTGCGCAAAATATAGCGCCTAAAATCCCTAACTCTGCGCAGTTTCTTCAAAATTTTGCCGCAAAGCATCTCAGATGTCAGATCTACCGAAGTTCGCTTGTGACCGTGACAACAAATTGGTGTGGTATAGTTTCTCATCCGACCGCCATTTGTCGAACCACAGTTGAACACGAGGAGCTGAAGTCTGTCTTGCGTGAAATCTGGTGTGTTGCTTGTGGCCTTACAGCATTGTTTAACTAGGTAAATAACATTCATGCATACTAATAGCTTTTTCATGTAGTTATGTAGATTTATTGCTATAGTTATGTACTCGTGTAAATCATGTCATCATCGAACTCGGCATTTGAAAACATACGTGCAGCACTACAATCTGCATTCCAACGAGGCAAATGCCAAATTTCGCTGCGCTGTTCAGGATTGTATGAGGTCTTTCAAAACGTATAATGCGTTTAAGTCACACATAACTCGAGATCACAAGAATTTGAGAGAGGACAGGTACAAAACTTTAGATGTAGATACGAATATAGTACTCAAGTTATACAGAGTTTGAGTGATTTGCTTCTACATCTGAAAGGTCATATAGTGCAGGGTGATGAAGTTGCTTGTCCTTTTCAAGGATGTGGTTTAATATTCAAGGTGAAATCATCTTTTCCTTCTCACATAACCAGGCGACATAGATCCGTCCCCAACAGGCAGCTGTTGGCTCATTTAGTCCTAAGTGGTGGCGATAGTTTTCCAAATGTTGACCCTGAACTAGATTATTATGCAAGACCCAGGCTTGTCTGAGAACAGTGATATAGGTAGTGATGATGAAGTCAGTGATAATGAGAGTCTTAGATACATGTTTTTGAATAATTTGGCACTGTTCTATTTAAAACTAAATGCTAAGTATCACATGCCTGTTTCGACTGTACAAATGGTAATCTCACGTTTCTCTCTGACGAAGGGCCTTCGCTCGAAACGTTAGACTCCTACGTTCTCTGTTTCGGCAGTATATCTAACCTTACTATATTTCGATTGTTTCTACACTGCCTACGCAGCACGCTACTTTTATAAGTAATCCAAGAAGTGCAGTCAATGCATGATATATCCCAAAATTGTTTGAAAGATCAATTTAAGAGAAAAATTACTGAAATGTCTGACATAACAGATAGAGTGGTCAATGACATAACAGAAGAAGTGTTTGACAATGACATTTTCAACTTTGTGCATGCTGAAAAAGGTCCATTAAGTACTGATTATAAACGGAATTAAAAGATTATAAAGAGCACCTTAGGTATGTGGCTCCAGTAAGGATGTGTTTGGGGTTAGATAATATTAATATGAAGAGGTCTTTTCAGTATGTCCCTATTATCACAACTATTCAAGAATTGTTGAAGGATAGTAATGTTAAAGAACAGTTTTCTAACCCTATTCCATCGCAAGATGGAGTATTAAATGACTTTACTGATGGTAGTGTGGCAAAAAAACCTTCTATTTAATGAGGTTCCTAATGCTATAAAACTGATACTTTATCAAGATTCCTTTGAAGTTGTGAATCCTTTAGGGTCAGCAAAAAAAGAAGCACACAATCTTAGCAGTTTATGCTACTTTGGGAAACCTTTATCCTCAAAACCGCTCAAAAATTGACCAAATGCAACTTGTTCTACTTATCAGAGAAGCTGACTTTAAATATTTTGGACAGGAAGCTGTATTTCGTGTACTTGTCAATGATTTAATGAAGATTGAGGAAACTGGTATATTAGTGGGAGATGAACACATTCGGGGTACAGTAACAATGTTTCTTGGTGATAATTTAGGCAGTCATTGCATTGGTGGCTTTGTAGAAAATTTTAGTAGTGATAAACATATCTGTAGAACATGTCTAATAACATCCGAGAATATTACCCAGGGTAAGTTATTAGATATTTATTCTCAGAGAACGCCAGTGAACTACCAGGAGGCTGTAGCAAAAGTTGAAAGTGATCCAGATTTAAACAATTTTCTTGGGATTAAATTTAATTCAATTTTTAATGAGCTATTATATTTCCATGTATGCAATCCTGGTTTGCCCCCTTGCCTTGGCCATGACCTTTTTGAAGGTGTGATACAATATGATTTGGCTATATTTATTAACTACATGGTGAAAGTTAGGAAATGGTTTTCATATGCTTTATTCAACCAAATTATAACAAGGTTTAAGTACAATGGAAGTGATGTTAGTGATAAACCTAACATTGTGAATGAAAAAGGCCATAAAATAGGTGGTCATGCTGTTCAGAACTGGTGTCTGCTTCGCCTATTACCAATTTCAATTGGTTCAAAAATCCAAGATAAATCAGATACTGTCTGGAAGCTGGCAATTCAACTTAGAGAAATAGTTGAACTTGTATGTGCACCAAAGATAACATTGGCTCAGGTGGCATATTTAAGAATTCAAATAGAAGAATATTTAGAGCTACGTATAACTACCTTTCCCGATAATTCATTAAGGCCTACTAAGCATCATTTTCTAGCTCATTACCCTAGGTTTATACTGCAATTGGGACCCTTGATAAGAGTGTGGACACTACGCTTTGAAAGTAAGCATTCCTATTTTAAGAAGTGTGCTCGATACAGCGAGAATTTTATCGATGTATGTCATACATTTGCTGAGCGACACCAGCTTTTTTACAGGCTTATTTCAGTAATGGGCCACTATTTGGCAGTAGTATAAACTTTCAAGATGCAATCCCATTTAATTTTGATCTGTATAATGATAATATTAAAAATGCATTTACAAGCCATCATTTGTCACATCAATTAGTATTACTTCTGTTTCTGGTGATGTTAATGGGATCACATACAAGAAAGATCATTATATCGTAATAGGATGTAACCAAAATTGTTTAGTATTTGGCCAAATTGTCATGCTTTTTCAACACAATTACTCCAGTGTCTACTTCTTAGTGAAAAAGATAGTCTGAGTATGAACCTGACATGGGATATTACAAGTTATTAAATGTTGGGCAGCCAGTACATGAATGTTTCAGCTTTTCTGATTTAAAAATGTACCACTGTTTGCCTGCATACAGCATAAGCAATGAGTAGATAACTATTCTCAAGCATGCAGTTGTACAGTAACATGATTTAAATAGGTTTTGAGGCAGCTGCTTTGTCACAAGATTTGTCACCTTTTTCTTTGTCCATTGGTTTCTTGTCAGTTAACTTTTCTTTCTCTTAAAAGTTAAAAATTTTAATGTCTACTCTACCTTTTTAGAAAATATGGATGAAGTTATTCACTTCATCAAGAAATCATTACCCCAGTTGTCTCAACTTATGTTCGAAAAGGTGAAGGATAAACTTATTGATATTGGGGTTTGTGATGTTGGTGACCTCGAGCTAATGTATTAAAACCAATACAAATTCGAAAGATAACGCAGCAATGTAAAGAAGGTTAGGAAAACAGACTGTTATAGATCATATTATTTTATTCCCAGGCATTAGCATCATCCTGTAGTGGTATTTAAAATGTTTAGGACTCATGACATTTTTAATTTAATCATAATATCTAAATATTATTTTTTGAATATATTATTTTACAAACACATTTAGTTACAAACGGCCAAGCATGCAAAACACCAAATTTTCAAAATGGCGACTCCAGTGAAACATCTGATAGTGGGAGTGTGTTTGACTCCCCAACAACCTCGCGCTGTAGTACACCATCACTAAGTGATTTTGAAGTGCCATCACCATCCGAGAGCAGCACTAAAATGAAAAGTGGTTCAAAGGATATTAACTGGGTGAAGAAATTTCAAGTTCCATGGCAGAAATTCCCAAAGGCCTTGCTTAACAATTATGCTCAAAAAGTGAGACCCAAACCGAGTGATCGCCGTGAGATGGTGCGCATTATATGTAATGAAATACGGGAGTAGACAAATCTTCCTGGCAGGAAAAACCTTTCCAAAATTGCGCAAATGGTGGTGATGAAATATAAGGAATCATTCTCTGATACTGTTGGAGATACAGTAGTTGGCACTGGTTATGATTCCTTGCAAAAACAGATGGAGGAGAGATTAACAAATCTAAACCGAAAAGAAAATAATAGTAAGTCAGGTTCCCTTCGTGCGCAATTGAATGCTGCTGTTGATGGTGATGGTTCTGAACCTCCTAATAAGAAAAGAAAGAAACCCGTCTCTGATGCCTATGGATGTGTTAACTGGCAACCTGATTCATTGCCGAAAATGAAGATATTGAAAGTCAGCAAGAAAAGAAACAGTGGTTGATTTCAGAATTTCCTAAAGAAAAGATGGATAAAACAAAAGTTGAACTGTATATGAAACTAACTTATGCCTCACAACGCTTGTTAATCAATAGGTTTAAACCAAACCCGCCAACAATCAGAGAAATTAAGGATCTATTGCCATTTCTTTTTAATAAGGACTATATGCTGCAGCATTTTGAACTGCTTATGGGATTCCAGCTCCAAGTTGTTTTGCTACAGAGTCTTCAAGATAAGTGTAGCGTAATCTATACTTATATGAAGCAAGAACAGGGCCATCAGAAGAGAATACGGCAATTGTTGTTAAATATTGAAAGTACCATGGTCAAAGAAAATAGCAAAGTTGCTCAGATGACTGGTGTTTACCTGTTTCTACTTGCCTACTCTGGTGAACACGAGGAAATGATGATAAGACGTTTTGAAGCTCGTCTCGCCGGTATCTTCTTCATCCGCTTCCCTTTCTTCTTCTCTGTTAAGATCATTCATTTCGAGGTCTTCCCCTCCTTCAGCCATTATATACTAGCTTATGTACAGCTCAAGCAGAACAGCTCCAATCCCAATTGGTCGACCTATTGACTGATCATTGTTTCCACGGACTCTAAAGGTCATCTTACTATAAACACCCTTTCGGATTTCAGCTTTTGACTCAATGTCTGTATAATGCTGTACGCTCCCATTCAGACTCTGTTCAGAGATTATTGGAAGAGTACCAATCAGGTTACTCCTTTTTCCATTGTTCAGACTTTTCTCGCTTTCGACAACGTCACACGAGATCCCGACATACCTCAACCCTCTGTTGATGTCCACTTGGTTTGGACTGTTCGTCCATCCACTACGACCAGTTATCACATCACCCTCGTTGAACCCTAGAAGAAGACCCATCTTTCCAAGTCTCAGCTTTTCCGACGTTCTTATCCTAGATGTTCCGTTGTAAACATTCTTACCCAACTCAACCGTCCCTAGAGTCTTAACGAACGTTTCCAACGCGTCAAAGTCCATATAACCTTCAGGAGCGGATGCCTTCATACCATCGAACGACACCGAATCGTTCAAACCTGACACCACATTGTTATAGTTCCAGAATACCGTCGCTTTTTTCAGCATTATTTGTGGTCTCGGATTTGTCACCACGATGAGCTGTTCGAAGTAGACAGTCTTTTCACTGTTTTCAATGAACAATGTCAACCTCATTGTCTGAGTATACATTAACCCAGGTTTTGTAGGCCTACGTCACTCTCAGGTATCCATGAGTTGTGTTTGTTGTCATAGCCCAACCACTTGACCAACACCATTTTCTTTCCCGCGATTTTCTTTCTTTTCAGTACCTCCTCGATTCTGTAGACGTCGTCCTTCTTATCCACCGGCGACAGCTCCGAATCATAAAACTTTCCAATAATCGGCTCACCCTCAGCGTCTTCAGTCTCGTAAACACTTGGATCACCACAAATGACCTTCACCACGCTGAAGATTTCCTCAGTGAAGTTAGCTTCGTAGCCTTTCGTAAAAATACTTTTGTACTTTGACACCCTCACAGTGTCTCCAATCTTAAACTTGGGTAAAGGGTGATCACCAAAATGGTGACCAAACAGTGTATTCCAAACCTGATTCTCGTTTGACTTACTCACATCCTTAGGCTTCAGCATAACGACACTATGTTTTGTGCTGTTATAGTTCCCAACGAGGTTGCCCAGAACATCAATCCATTTATACGTACCCTTGGTGTAGAAATACTTCCACATCACAGTTTTTAGTGTTCTGTTAAACCGTTCGACGACCGCTGCTTTCTTGTCTG
Source organism: Corallium rubrum (assembly GCA_964035015.1). Classification (NCBI taxonomy): domain Eukaryota; kingdom Metazoa; phylum Cnidaria; class Anthozoa; order Scleralcyonacea; family Coralliidae; genus Corallium; species Corallium rubrum. Next base: position 170,332 of record CAXIUP010000025.1, read on the forward strand.
AGTAGGTACTGAAGTACTCGATACCACGCTCCTTCAGAAGGTCTTTCACACCGACGTTGTGAAACTTTTTTCCGCCGTCGAACTGGGCCAGGTCAGGATAACTACCAAAGCGGTCTTTGAACTGTTCCAACAGCTCAGCCACAGCCCCGGTCCTATTACTCGTGTCCTTCCTGTAGATGGGAACGGGGAAAGCATACCTACTCAGAATCGCAACAGCTTGTTAGGATCCAGTAGTACCCTTTGCTCTGGTTCCTATACTTCCCCATATCAACCAAGTCCATCTGTATCTGTTCACCGAGGTGGCTGGCGAACGTCTGTCTGAACTTATGTTTTCTTACAACCTGTTTATAGCTGTGTTTTGTGTCCTGTGTTTTCAACCAATCCCGGATGATTTTCCTACTCACATCAAGACCTTCCTCCACTGCCTTTTGGTACAACCGTTCAGCCGATTGATATCCTGTTTTCGGGTTGTAGTAGATATCTCTTAGTTCCTGTTCTAGCCCGACCCCCACATCCATATAAACTAACCTTTGTTATAATGGGTAAGACCTTGAGAGAATTTTTCATCAAATATCCATACGCCGATAGAACCAAGTTCATAACTGATTCAGTGTTTGGCCAATCAGAACCTGGTGTATTTTTCGGACCTATCGGTGATTCATACGTCTACACTGGCGATTCGGAGTTTAAGAACAATAAAAACTACACCAAGTATCTAACAATAAATAAACCACCACCAAGATTTCCAAAAATATGGTTATTAGGTGGCCACGTTCAGACAATTCCAAAAGGAAAACAACACAGATCAATGTATAAAACACATGGGTCATATTATTACTATGATAATTTCCCAACGGAATATGTTCTGAATTATCCAGTCAATCAATTTCGGGTTTATGTTAATGAGAAAGAATATTTTCAAAGCGACCTCCCACCGTTAGATATAAAAACTTCCTCATACTCCAAATGGGATCTGAAAGAAATATTACCAAGCCCTTGTGGGGGCGTACGTCGCTACATATGCTTCTGGGGTGTCGTTACTTCATCTGACACCGTGATGACGTTCCACCGGAAGTTACATAGCTTCTGAGATTTCAGCTGTATTTCACAATAAGAAGAATTATGAGAGAGTTTGATGTAAAATCAGACTCAGAAATAAGTGATATTATGAGAGGATATGGTGCAACATTTTTGATGGAGGAAGATAAGGCGCCAAGATGGACGTGGCAGGAGGTAGAACACACAGAAGACCCCGAGCACTCAGTAACAAAATGGAGAGGAACCAGGAGGTTAAGAGACGTTAGTGGAGATTTTAAGAAATTCATACCAAAGACGAGTGATGGTCTAACCTCAGATGGTCTCCTACTCCTAAATCAGAGCATAGAGGCGTTTGTTTATTCCATTCTTGGTGCTCAGGCAAAGACAAAACAAAGCATATATGGTGATAGGGCGAGTGCATTGGAGACTCAGAAAGAATTCAGGCAACTGATTGAGGATAGTATTATCAACTACAACACAGCTACATGGATAAACAATATGAATAGAGCGGTGACAGATACAAATGTCGTCCTAAATCTTGCAGTTTCACCAAGTCTTTGGCTATTACCATCCAACCTTATAATTCTCAAAAATCCGACTGGGAGAACCCGAGATCGGGAAGATCTGTAAAGAGACCATGGCTGAATACGATATAGTTATATGAAAAGAAAAGGGAAAAGAAAAAGCGTTATCAGCTTCAACCACATTGGTAAAACCTCCAATCAGCTGAAGTAGACAAACTACAGAAGCTCTACTCGTATTACCACAAGCTAGCGACTTACTACAAATGGAAACACACCAGGTTGAGAAGATTGAAAATGATCCTCGAGACGGCCTCTATTGGGTTGACTGTAATTGGAGGAATAGCTGGTGGCGTTACAGCTAACCCGGTGGTTCTCGGGACCATAGCCGGTCCCGGCGTCCTGATCCAAGGGTATATGACCAAGTCGGGGATGCCTGGCAAACTGGAAAACTGTGAATTCGCTCATGTTAGCTACCACAAGGTCCTGACACAAATCAGGAGCTTCCTACGTGGGGCTCAGTATAACGAGACTGTCTTCTTGTCTGATGTTCGTGTACTCAACGACATTGTGACTGAGGTCTGTCCACATTTCGACAGTATGATTACGCGGTACCACAAGACCTACGGTGAGCCTGTTGAGTCTGGCTAACGGTTTTAACTATCTCTGGTATGTAGACGTCTCGGTTACCTACACGAGCCATCCAACCGCGAAATCCACTAGGAATCCCGTTAAGAACACCGATTACCTCCGATTCATCCAGACCGAAGTTTTCCCAATCGAGGGTGATCAGTTTGGTTCCCTTGTTCCCAATCATTTCAGTCATTTCTCTCATATACCAGTTTATCCACCCGAGATAGTTTTTGGTTACACCGGTTTCACATTCCCGACCTCTCCTGAGCATTCGCCTGTAACAGGTGTCAACTGAGGCTTCCAGAACTATCAAGGCATCAGGGGTTGGGAGTAGATCATTCAGAGAGTGGAAAACTCTGGAGTAGTTAGAAAACTGTTCGTCAGTCACCCACCCATTACGCCAACAGTTTTTGGTGAAAGTTAAGCAGCTGTGATGTGTTTGCTCTATGATCACATTCTCCCCCTCGTTGATTAACTCCAGAGCCTTCAGGTAGATGTCGATTCTTTCACCGAGGAACCAGGTCTCCATTTCGTATGCCCAGGTCTTAGGGTCGGCGTAAAACCTTTCGAGGTATGGGTTGTCATCAACTGGCTCTTCGATGAGATGGTAACGGTTTCTTCTAGCGAATGATTTAACAAACGTTGTCTTCCCCACACCGATGTTTCCGTCGAGGGCGATCAGCCGAGCTTTGGCTTGGTCATTATACTTCAGGTTCGCAGTATAGACTTAGACCTTCCGTATTTTATATGAAGATTCCAAAGAGACTCGGACAACCCATACTAGAATCCTAGATTCCCCACAGACGACTCCAGAGATTCCTACAAATCAGCTGACAGATTCCCTACTGACGATCTCAGAGATTCCTACAGATCAGCTGACAGATGAGATATAGACGATCTCAGAGATTCCCACAGATCAGCTGACAGATGAGACACAGACGATCTCAGAGATTCCTACAGACGACCTCATAGATGAGATACAGACTAATATATAGATGGCTGACGAAACACCCGAGACAGAAACCCTGGAAACCTCTAAAATAACATCAGTAATCAAAACGGAAAAAAATCAAAGACCCAAAACGAGTGGCTGCTGGTAAACGGTTGGCCCAGATATCGAAGGCAGCCAAGGAGAGGAAAGCCAGGGAGCAGTTGGTGGCTGAAACTGACCTCGGAGTTGGTGGAAACTGGTCAACTTATTACGGCTACCTAATTGGAACCGTTGGATTGGTTATCGGTGGGGCATCACTTTATTACAGTGTGATTCGGGAAAAAAGAGCGATCCAAAGGTTGAAAACTGTTGAGGAAGAAAAGGTAATGGAAGAAACCGAGCCACAAAACGTCGTAACCCGGACTTCCCGGTTTTAGACAGTTTTGACGAATGAAATATATATTAGTATGTCACTCGACCGAAAAGGACTGTTGAACGAGCTCTACGACGCTCTCCTGATTACAAGTGGAGCTGTGGTGGTTTCCATGACCTCGAAGAAGATACTGAGGGAACGTTTGGGTACTCCTGAGTCGGTAAAGGGTACCGTTAAGCTGGCCCTAGCCATTGGAATCAGCACGGTTGGGATTAAATATGCTCAATTGAAAGGGTACCTACCAGTTGATCCTTTTTCAAAACCAAAGTAGCCTAAGAGAGCCCCCACACGCAGTGGTTATTATGGACACCGAAACACGTTGGCTGCCCCCTATGTCTAGGGGAGAAAGAGATGTACAGAATGCCCTATGCGCTAATGGAGTTGAGGCAATCAGGGAAAAGACGTTTGATGGGTTAGTGGGGTTGGGCGGTGGTCTTCTAAGGTATGACTTTGCAATACCTATGATTGGCGGGTATCTGATGTCCAAGCTGTTGATGTCTGTTTCCTGGTCGAACCTACCAAAAGGGTTGAAAGACCTACCATCGTCGAGCGTTGAATGGGTCTGTGAGCAGATGGGGATTGAGTTAACAGATCTGACCCGGGATCCGCCCAGATGTAGTATGAAGCTGTGGTGTGGGGATTGTTCCAGATTTCGTGTACAGGTAAACACAGAGATGTTCTCCTGTCCAGGGTGTGGTGACACAAAATATGGATATGTTGTCAGGAAATACCGGGCGGCTGTTGGCTCCAAACATTCCGGGCACTCGAGAAACCGTTGGATGAGGGGAAAACTCACTAGAGTCGTCAAGGAACAGTTTGTTAATATTATTTTAGCCGACTTCTTTAAGGTCCTCCAAGTGATGGACAGGAAGGGGCTGATAAAAGGTCGTAACTTATCCAGATATGACTATTACATCATCAGATTGTGCTCAAGAAGAGGGACTGAGTTACTGAGTAGCCTGAAGGATCTCAAAAAGGGAAAAACGAAGGATTTGCTTGATAACAATCTGTTTGGGGTTGTGTATAAGGAACTTGGTTGGGATTGTACCCGGACAGATTCTACACCGAGTGGTTGGGACGACACCTAACGGAATATGACCATTCCTGTTATAACGATGAGCTCTGACTCAGACTCTGTCATGATCCACCAGGACGACGACTATTCCGACGAAGACCTTCGTCTCTATGGGAAGTTGATTGGTATGACATAAATCAGTTAGACAGAGCCCTGACGGGTAAAACCAAGTCGTTCAGTTGTGCTGTTGTGTCTCAATACCCATTGGAACAGGTAAACACCCTCAGGAATGATGTGGTACGATTACTACGTCGGGAGTTGGCTGAAATGAGGGGGTTGAAGTTCGCTGAAACGTTGGTTGTAACGCTTGAAAAGGAGGTGTCTGGTGGGACAACCTACAAAACGGCTCACTTTAACAGCCACATCAGGACCGTAATCAACCGTAGTCAGATCGGTCAAGACGTTGACGCCGCGAATGAGGAGGTGGTGGTTGGGGTAGCCCGGTGGATAAGCAAGGGATCTGACTGGACAGTAAACTCAGTCGACGGTCACTACATCAATCTGACTGTGTACAGTCCACTGGAAGGTTCGTCGTACATCGACCTCCCTAAAGAGTTGAAAAACAGTCGGAAGGGGTTGATCAATATTAGGAACAATGATGACAAGTGTTTTATGTGGTGTCATCTGGCTCATAAGTTCCCGGTCCCAAAAAAACCCACAAAGACCCACAAAATACCGAAACCACGTTAACGACCTGAACTATAGTGGAATCAGCTTCCCCGTAACTCAGAAACAGTACAACCGGGTGGAGAGACAGAACAGGACACGTATCAACGTCTTTGGTTATGAAGACAAACTAACCTTTCCGGTTTATGTCTCAAAGGAGAACTTCACTGACTCCATGAACCTCCTGGTTATGGCTCCAACGAGAACAACAAACATTACGTCCTCATCAAGGACTTTGATAGGTTCATGTACAACAAAACAAAACACAGGGAGAGAAAACACTACTGTGTTTACCGCCTCCAATGTTTCAGTTCAACGGAGGTTCTGGACAAACATCAGGCTGTGTGTATCAGTGTAAATGGTAAACAGGCCGTCAGGATGCCTGAAAAGGGTAAGAACGTGTTGAAGTACAGTAATTTCCACAAACAGTTAAATGTCCCGTTTGTTGTGTACGCTGACTTCGAGGCGATAACGGAGAAGGTCGACAGACCTGTGGAGGCGTTAGCGCCCTCAAACCAAGAGGGAAAAGATAAAAAACCATACATGGAGAAGTACCAAAAACATACTGATTGTGGTTATGGGTATAAGGTTGTTTGTTGTTATGACGATAGCTACAGCAAACCTGTTCAGGTGTATAGGGGCCCTGGTGCTGTCAACAAATTTATCGGAAAGATGTTGGAAGAAGTGGAGTATTGTAAGAAGATCCGGAAAGATAACTTCAACCAGGACATGGTTTTGAGTACTGCCGACATGGTAGACTTTAGAGACGCTATAAAGTGTCACATCTGTGGCCGGGAGTACGTAGCAGAAGACATTCCTGTTCGGGACCACTGTCATGTAACAGGAAAGTATCCGGGATCGGTCCACCAGCTTTGTAACAGAAATCATAGACTAACTGATAAAATACCAGTCATTTTACACAACCTGAGGGGTTATGATAGCCATCTCATCATGGGTGAAATCGGAAAGTTCGGACAGGAAATTAACGTCATCCCAAACAATATGGAGAAGTACATGGCCTTCATGTTAGGTAAAAACCTTGTGTTTTTGGACAGTCTTCAGTTCATGAGTAGTTCCCTGGGAAAGTTGGTTGGAAATCTCCCGGAAAACGCCTTCAGATACACAGCTGAAGAATTTGGTGAAAGGTTGAATCTAATGAAGACGAAGGGTGTTTACCCCTATGACTACATGGACAGCTTCAACCGGTTCGGGAAAATGGAACTCCCACCAGAGTGAGTTTTACAGTGTATTAAATGATGAGGGAATATCAGATAGTGATTACACACACGCTCAGGAGGTTTGGACCTCGTTTGGAATGAGGACAATGGGGGACTACCATGACGTGTACCTGAAATCGGATGTGTTGTTGTTAGCTGACGTCTTTGAAAACGCTAGGAAGACTTGTGTTCAGTACTACAAGCTGGACCCCTGTCACTACTTCACCTCGCCGGGATTAGCCTGGGACGCCATGTTGAAAATGACAGGAATAGAGTTGGAGCTAATGACTGACATCGACATGTTCCAGTTCATCGAGAAAGGAATGAGAGGTGGGGTTAGCTACATAGTCAACAGATACGCTAAGGCAAACAACCCGTACATGAAGGGGTATAACGAAAACGAGGTTGTAAAGTATATAATGTATCTGGGCGCCAAGAATTGTATGGTTGGGCAATGAGTCAGTGCCTCCCAACTGGTGGATTTAGGTGGATGACTGAAGCTGAGCTGAGAAACCTGAACTGGGAACTTTTCGAAAACGACGGTTGGACTGGAATGATACTTGAGGTTGATCTTGAGTATCCTGATGAATTTCACGACCTACACAACGACTACCCATTAGCTCCCGAAAAAAATGGAAATACGGGAAGGTATGTTGTCGGAGTATTGTTTTAAAATCAAAGAAAAGTTCGGCGTCAGCGTTGGTGGTGTTAGTAAGTTGGTAACTAATTTGATGGACAAGGAAAAACACATCGCCCACTACAGAAACCTGCAGCTGTACGTCAGGCTTGGGATGAGGGTGAAAAGAGTTCACCGGGTTCTGTTGTTCAATCAGCCCCCCTGGCTAAAGCAGTACATCGACTTCAACACTGTAAAAAGAACCGCCGCGTCTTCGGTAAAACAATCGAAAACTTAAGAAAGCGTGTAGATGTCCAGTTGGTCACCAGTGAAGAAAAGCTGTTAAAGCTGGTTTCAAAACCAACCTTCGTGTCCGCCAAAATATTCAACGAAAACCTGGTTGCCGTTCACAAAATCAAAGAAGTCCTGACACTAAACCGACCGGCGTACGTTGGTATGTGTATTCTGGATCTGTCGAAAACCCTGATGTATGATTTCCATTACAACTACGTGTTAGGGAAATATGGAAATAATGCTAAGTTATTGTTCACAGATACGGACAGTTTAACATATGAGATTGAAACAGAAGACGTTTACAAAGACTTCTGGGTTGATAAAGACATTTTTGACAACTCGGACTATCCAGAAAGCTCGCCGTACTACAACAAGTCGAACACAAAAGTCATTGGGAAGATGAAGGACGAAGCGGCTGGCGTTCCCATAACCGAATTCGTTGGTCTTAGAAGTAAAATGTATTCATATTTAAAAGACAACGGAACAGATGGTAAAACCGCGAAGGGGATTAAAAAGAGTGTTACTAAGAAACAAATCAAACATGAGAACTACAAAGACACACTATTTGGTAAAAAACAAATGTTTCAAAAAATGAAAACCATCCGAAGTGTGAAACATAAGCTGGGTAGTTATGAAATTAATAAAATATCACTCTCATGCTTTGATGATAAGAGATAGCTGCTGGAAGATGGGATTAATTCTTATGCGTATGGACATAAGAATATTTAATTAAAACCGACAATTAGTCTACAGTAAACAAGACAGCCCGGAAGCCGATTACAGCCGACAAAAGCCGATTGTGGTCAACAGAAACCGATTGTAGCCAACAGAAACCGATTGTAGCCGAAACCGATTGTAGCCAACAGAAACCGATTGTAGCCGGCAAAAGCCGATTGTAGCCAACGGAAACCGATTGTAGCCGACAAAAGCCGATTGTAGCCAACAGAAACCGATTGTAGCCGGCAAAAGCCGATTGTGGTCAACAGAAGCCGATTGTGGTCAACAGAAACCGATTGTAGCCGACAAAAGCCGATTGTAGCCAACAGAAACCGATTGTAGCCGATTATAGCCGGTAGCCTCAAGTCCTATACTATTTCTAATTTATAAACTATCCATTAAATTCAGGCTCTTACGAAGCATGTCGCTCTCTGTAAAACTACACGATGTGGTGAGCTTGAATAAGCTCTGTCCTATCGCTACGGGGTTATCACAATTTTTTATAAGTTTGAGTGTAGTTAATGGGAACCACAAAGGAGTTTTAGTCGTGTAATGTTGAAGAATGAGGGAGAGACTAGAAGGGAATTTGAATAAAAAGCGCAATTAGCCTCCAGCTATGTTGCGTATGGAAAGGCGATACGGACCTTGGACATGCAGTGTAGATATATTGCTTAAAGAACCATGTAAAAAATGACAGAAGAAGAATAAAAGATATGTAATGTATAGTATAGTGCAATCAGGATCTGGGACACAACCCTGGACGCATTTCGACCTTCTGGTGGTCTCACCAGCAGGGATTTGGGGTTGGGAGTCAATGTAAATATTAAGTTAATTGTTGGAAGATAAATAATAATCGCTATCAACACAATTTACTAGACGAGAATTAAAGTGAGTGCTTACCAAACTTGTTGTGTGTTTAGGTAGTCCAACGCATTTGAAATTCTTACAGTAGAGTAAGAAGGTAGCAGTGTGTAGAGTTCTCGTAGCAGTTTAGTAGGAGAGACAAAAAATCACACTCCTTTGTCAGTCTTCGGATATGTAATGAGGGTGTCCGTTTGTAAAAGAAGGGTTGAGTAGTGTTGCATCATTCGTTTCCAGGTCACAGCGAAGCGTGCGTGCATGGTGTAGAAGTTGGGGATAATGTCGAGATATAAATAGTAAATTGTTTGATGTCCGTATAAGTGGAAGTGTATAAATTGGTAATGTGGTCTGTATATATGTTAACTGTTTTGTGTACATAAGCATATCAACGGAGGCTTTAATGCCTTCATCATTTGATATGTTTGTGTACAAGCTATTGACTTTTATAGTGATAAGTATGGGTATGGTGGGTTGTGTATTTTGGGAAGTAGGTATGTCAGTGTGTTTGTATTAGTTTCAGTGGCCAAAAGGAAAATTGTATGTCATGTCATTGAATAGTTTTATATGTCCTATTGGTGTAACTAGAGTTATTTTGTTGTTAGATTTGTTGGGTAGGGTAATTCGTTTCCAGGGCACAGTGAAAAGTGCGTATGTGTTGTAAGAGTTAAGGGTATAGTCATTGTCCTTAGGGGTAGTTGTGGGATAATTTATGTAGGGATGTAAGTAAATTGTTGGATGTAAGTAAAAGTCGAGGTTTATAAGTAATGTACTTTTGTGTTGATGCATGATTGTCAACTATTTTGTGTATCTTAAGCATATCAATGCAGGCTAATTGCCTTCGTCATTTGATATGTTTGCGTACAAGCTGTTGACATCAATAGTAATAAGTATCATATTAGTAGGTGATTTGTTATTAAGAGAGAATGTTCGTTTGAGAATGTCAGTAGTGTCTTGGATGCAGGAGGGTATGTGACGGGTGAGAGAGTAAATGGCTATACACATGGGAAAATAAAAGCTTGTAGTCAACTGGCAAAAGAATTTGCTCTTTAACTATAAGCTTTACACGTGGCGTTTAGGAATGTCGCTGTCAGTCACAGTAAAACTACAATGTGGCGAGCTTGGAAAAGCTCTCTCCTTTTGCTACGGGGGTTATCACAATTTTTATAAGTTTGAGTGTAGTTAATGGGAACCACAAAGGAGTTTTAGTCATGTAATATTGAAGAATGAGGGAGAGATTAGAATGGAATTTGAATAAAAAGCGCAATTAGCCTCCGGCTATGTTGCGTATGAAAGGCGACACGGAACACGCTGTTGAGAATGTTTGAGAATGTCAGTAGTGTCTTGGATGTAGGAGGGTGCGTGGGGGATGAGTGAGTAAAACGCTATACACATGGAAAAATAAAAGCTTGTAGTCAACTGGCATAAGAATTTGCCCTCTTTAACTATAAGCTTTACACGTGGCGTTTAGGAATGTCACTGTCTGTAAAACTACACGTAAGCTCTCTCCTTTCGCTACGGGGTTATCACAATTTTTTTATAAGTTTGAGTGTACTTAATGGGAACCACAAAGGAGTTTCAGTCGTGAAATGTTGAAGAATGAGGGAGAGATTAGAAGGGAGTTTGAATAAAAAGCGCAATTAGCCTCCGGCTATGTTGCGTATCGAAAGGCGATACGGACCATGCTGTTGGGCATGCAGTGTAGATATACTGCTTAAAGAACCACGTAAAAAATGACAGAAGAAGAATAAAAGATATGTAATGTATAGTATCGTGCAATCAGGATCTGGGACACAACCCTGGACGCGTTTCGACCTTCTGGTCGTCCCATCAGCAGGGATTTGGAATAGGACATATAAAACTATTCAATGACATGACATACAATTTTCCTTTTGGCCACTGAAACTAATACAAACACACTGACATACCTACTTCCCAAAATACACAACCCACCATACCCATACTTATCACTATAAAAGTCAATAGCTTGTACACAAACATATCAAATGATGAAGGCATTAAAGCCTCCGTTGATATGCTTAGGTACACAAAACAGTTAACATATATACAGACCACATTACCAATTTATACACTTCCACTTATACGGACATCAAACAATTTACTATTTATATCTCGACATCCCCAACTTCTACACCATGCACGCACGCTTCGCTGTGACCTGGAAACGAATGATGCAACACTACTCAACCCTTCTTTTACAAACGGACACCCTCATTACATATCCGAAGACTGACAAAGGAGTGTGATTTTTTGTCTCTCCTACTAAACTGCTACGAGAACTCTACACACTGCTACCTTCTTACTCTACTCCAAGATTTTCAAATGCGTTGGACTACCTAAACACACAACAAGTTTGGTAAGCACTCACTTTAATTCTCGTCTAGTATATTGTGTTGATAACGATTATTATTTATCTTCCAACAATTAACTTAATATTTACATTGACTCCCAACCCCAAATCCCTGCTGATGAGACAACCAGAAGGTCGAAATGCGTCCAGGGTTGTGTCCCAGATCCTGATTGCACTATACTATACATTACATATCTTTTATTCTTCTTCTGTCATTTTTTACATGGTTCTTTAAGCAATATATCTACACTGCATGTCCAAGGTCCGTATCGCCTTTCCATACGCAACATAGCTGGAGGCTAATTGCGCTTTTTATTCAAATTCCCTTCTAGTCTCTCCCTCATTCTTCAACATTACACGACTAAAACTCCTTTGTGGTTCCCATTAACTACACTCAAACTTATAAAAAATTGTGATAACCCCGTAGCGAAAGGACAGAGCTTATTCAAGCTCGCCACATCGTGTAGTTTTACAGACAGCGACATTCCTGAACGCCACGTGTAAAGCTTATAGTTAAAGAGGGCAAATTCTTATGCCAGTTGACTACAAGCTTTTATTTTTCCATGTGTATAGCCTTTTACTCACTCATCGCCCACGCACCCTCCTACATCCATGACACTACTGACATTCTCAAACATTCTCAACAGCGTGTTCCGTGTCACCTTTCATACGCAACATAGCCGGAGGCTAATTGCGCTTTTTATTCAAATTCCCTTCTAATCTCTCCCTCATTGTTCAACATTACACAACTAAAACTCCTTTGTGGTTCCCATTAACTACACTCAAACTTATAAAAAATTGCAGGTCAGCATATGATTACATGGTCAGCGAATTGAAAAAATTTGTAATTATTATTAAAAAGAAAGTTCTTTTGCTTCTGGGCAACAGAACAGATACTAGTCAAAATTTTAGTGCCAAGAACGTTGAAAAAATGATGCTCTCAAGAAGTGTATAAAAGGACGCTCATGAAACGTGCGACGGCAACGTTAAACGAACGTTCGACAGCAACGTTAAACGAACGTTCGACACCAACGTTGAACAACGTTTGACAGAAACGTTTAACCAACGTTGCAGAGCAACGTTTGAGAAACGTTGAACTACAACGTTTAGTAAACTTTTTTGTGAACGTTTAAAAAGACGTTCAAAATACAAGGCTTTGACAAACATCAACAAATAGGTATTACCAAATGATTACGGCAATTTTTTATACGAAAAAAACGGAAACGCGCTTCGAATTCCTATATTAAAATTCGTATTGCGTTAGACTAGAGCTACACGTAAATACCAAGTTACATGTGGATGTAGATGACTTCGTATTCATTAATTTTGTTAATGCAGTTGAATTATTCTTCCGATGGCGATGTGATATACATTTATTTCTGATTCGAGCCAGACTCAGACTGCGATCTACAGCCGAATTTAGCCGTTCTTTCATCGCTCGTCGAGCATGATGTCGTTACAATCAATATGGCTCGAGAGTTGCCCGAGACCGCCCGAGGGAACCCGAGGGCCGAAAGGTCATTGGCGCTGGCCAAAAGAACCGTAGCCTCATTGGGACGACGTGACTTGACTCGTGATCGTCTGCTGCTGCTTTGTTTACTCTCTTTCAAAGTGTTTGTAATCCAGTTTGTAATCCCTTGTTGATTTTCTTATTCAAAGCCATCATCGTTTGAAAGGTTTGTAAGCATACATCGTGAATATTATTACATTGTTTTCTGTGTTTATTTCTTGTTAATGTGTGTTAAACAACGAAATTAATCGGGTCTTTGTTGTTAGACTGTTACTCTGTCGACCGTTGCACTTCGTTTCAAGACCAACAATCCCATATATTTGATTATCACCTTTGAAAGTCAGCGTTTAAAAGGTTAGTAAAGAATCTCCTAAATATGTTTACTTGTTTTTATTGTGAGGTTGTATGTAACCAATTCTTTTCCCCATCCGAATCAGGTCTCACCTTCAATTTCTGGGGAAGGCCTGACACCGAAGGGATTCACAAACTATAGCTATGGGTATACTCACGTCCAAGGCTTTTACATTTTATCCTGGCTTATTTGAAGTAATATTTCAAAATAAGTAATCCATATTATAAGGGTGGTTGTTTGCTAGTTTGGGTATACGATTATCATAAACATTTTGTGCGGGAAGGAGGACCTCGCCAAAACATTCAAAATGGTCGCCGCAATAATAATATGATTACACGGCATTATTAGCAGGCAGGGCTTCCACTTTTTATTTGCATAGGCCCGTCACTTTGGGGGAGGGTTTCGATAAATGAGAGAAACAAAGAACTTTTGAAAAGAAGGCTAATAATATTTGACCTCTCCCCCCATAGTGATGGGCGTGTACAAGGAAATTGCCTTGCAAAGTGGAAGCACTGTTAGCAGGAATCCCTCCGGCTTCTTATTGGTCGATAACCTTAGCACTTCTGTTGTCAAGTGATTAATATTTAATTTTGAAATTCAAAAATAATTGAAATGTATTTGAAAGATTAATTCTTTGAGGAGATTTCTTGTGCACGACTGCACGTTTGGTCCAAGTTAAGTATCATAATCATTCATAAAACTGTTTAAGCCATAATTATGCCCAGTTGCATACAAATTCTCCAGGCCACGGTTTGCCAAACAAAGAGTCGCTATACAGTAAGTACTATCTAGAATCAATACATACTCGAAGACCAATATATTTGTGCTACCTACCACATATAATACACTGGTAGAGCCAGATAACGTCATGTGGAAGTGCCAAGTTTATTGACCAATAAGAAGCTGGAGGGATTCATGCTAATAATGTATATGATTGGTCTGCTTTTCAAAAGGCCAACTCACCCCCTTAAAACTTCTGTCGATTGTTCAAACTTTTCACTCGATAAAACTTTTATTTTATAATTATTTCTAAAAAATGTCTTTCTATCCAATGAAATATGTTTTAGATGATTTCTAACTTGGCTTATGACTTATTGATTATCAGTAGCAACCAAACTAATTGTGATCAATTTATATTGATTGGTACCAATTGGATGGATCTTTGTGATTATCAATTGGTCATCGATTGGCAAATACCAATCGATATCAATTGGACAATTGCTATTGATTTATCGATTGCCATTCCAATCATTGATTGCATAGGCCGGGTTTCTAATCATGTGGTCAGTAGTGTTTTCACTTATGCATGATGAAGCCAATCATATATTATTTTAAAAATGCTGGTTCATTAAATTAGCTATTTTAGCTATATAAAAATATATTACAAATTAAGAAAGTGCTTTTTTATCAAACAAGCTTTTCCAAGCACCATTATGCTTGTTCGATGTATTTATTAAGGGGATATATATGGGACATTAAATGTAAAAAAAGAATATTTACCAACAGTATGTGTTAATTTTACCATTATTTGCATAAAAAATTAATTTTTTGATAAAAATTTATTTTAGTATATTAGCTACAGTAAATAACACATGGATTATTATCATAATTTAAGAAATACTTATATAGTCCATGGATTATATGTGCCGTAAATAATCCATGGATTTTTAACAGTGTAAATCATCTCAGGATGATTTATTATTTAATAGATAATCCAGGAATCTTTATAAATAATCCTGGAATGGTTTGATTATAAATTAATCAAGGATTGTTTATAAATAATAGATTATTTAGTAAATAACCCACTCTACCCACTAGCTCATGCCACCCACTAAATGTCAAAACAGAGGCGAGTCATAGAAATACTAGACTGAACCATCAATTGCTAAAGACAAACCTATCTATCTACATGTATTGGTTGACTGCAGTTGGAGGAGCTACTGTAGGCTCCTGTTTCATTGGCTACTCAAAGGAAGGTATGGGTGCCATTCCTATCCCAGATGGTGTTGATTTTGCAGAGTTGATAATGACCGTTAAGTGGGGTTTTTTTAATTCAAACTTTCTGTATACAAGTATGTTACATGAGTTGTGGAAC
Organism: Corallium rubrum; assembly: GCA_964035015.1. Taxonomy (NCBI): domain Eukaryota; kingdom Metazoa; phylum Cnidaria; class Anthozoa; order Scleralcyonacea; family Coralliidae; genus Corallium; species Corallium rubrum. Next base: position 185,659 of record CAXIUP010000025.1, read on the forward strand.
TTGACATATTTAAATGAGGATGATCTGCAGGAGAAAGGTGATTGAATAGATATTTACCCCTCGATTTGCATCATTCGCATGAAATTGCTGATGTTATAGATAGTTGATGTAGGTGGACAACTAAACCGTGTAAAACCTGGCTCATTCAACACCGATCCAACAAGCCTTGCAATTTGGCTAAGTGCTTCTGTGACATTAATTCCCAATGAATTAATTGTATTTATTTGTAAAATATACAATGCCTGCTGTCCAGTGTCTATCAATCCATCTGGTTTTGCATGATTTATTGTATTGTACAATGTATATTCCCGTGATTGTCTACTCTCGGTTTGGCTTCAGGCATTTGAGGTTCAGTCCAATATCGTTCTGGGTCTCTCTTTCAGTGTGATTTTTACAATTTTTACGTTTCGTTGGCGGCATAAGCTAGCAGGTAGAGCTGGATTATTTAGTAAGCAATCAATCCATGCTGGAATTATTTATAAACAATCCGACCCTGGATTATGTATAAATAAATAATGAAATCATTCTGAAATTATTTATCAATAATTCCTGGATTATTTATGTTGAATACGATGACAAAGTAAGTTATATTGAAGTATTTTGAATTGTCATAAAACTCGCATGTCGACTGCAATATTTCCTGTCAGGTCGCGTAATTTTGAAAATGGGTGTAACTATTCATAAGTTCTGTTTGTTCATGCACAGTTCATATCTAAAACAATGAGCTTTTGTGTGTTGCTGGAACTGATAAATTAAGTAATTAGCACAACAAGCATGCCAGTCCAGTGAGGTGAGCTAGCCCTTGTCATGTAAACGACCTCAAAGTTGATTACACTGTAGCTTCAAAAGTTTAAAATCTCAGTTCAACACACTCTGAGACCTAGTACAGTACAGTATATGAAAAAAAAATTGTCAAAAATTAAGATGTTGCAACATTTTGTCCGTTACATCACATGGCATCAGCATGAAGGCCAACCGTGCAAAGTACCAGAAAAATTGGGTTGCAGCTGCTCGAAGCTTGAGAAATAGTTGTATACAAGAAAACGTCAGTGACATTGATGAATTGGGTGATACATTTGATTATTCATTTTCCGAAAATCATAACCAAGATTGCAACATAAGCGAAACTCAGTCTATTACTGTAACAGCAGAACCCAATGAAAGTTATGTTTCTCTAGAAGATATTTTCGACACAAGAAATGAGGGTGAATTCCAAAGCAATTTGGCAGAGAGCCATTACAGCATTTGTGAATCTTCAGATGATGATTGTTCAGATGAATTTGATCTGATTGATTGATGGGTTAAAAAAATGGGTTAAAAAAATGGGCAAGTGATTTCCAAATCGTCCTTACTTATGGAGTTTCAAAACCCCAGAATTTAGAATTCTTGGAAGATCTTATTGAGGATTTGGGCAATCTTTTAGAAAATGGCTTGCTGTATAATCAAAGGAGACTTTGTATCACATTAAGATGTGTTGTCTGCGACGCACCAGCCAGAGCTTTTGTTAAAGCAAGCAAACTGTATTCTGGCTATTTTGGTTGCGATAAGTGCTCCCAGATAGGCCATTGGACTGGAAGAGTGGTGTATCCAGAGGTTGAAAATGTTGAGTCGCGTACTGATAAGTCTTTCAGAGAGCAGGCCAACAGAGAACACCACAATGGCATTAGTCCATTTTCTGAGGTCGCTCTAGAAGTCCGAGATCTTCTCATCCACCCACCAGCTGAAAGTCCTTACACCCGCCTCAAAACTGAACTTGTCAAACACGCCTCCGCGTCCGAGAAACAGCGACACCACCAATTGCTAAACGCCGAAGAGTTAGGAGGTCGAAAGCCCACTCTACCGTCGCATGCAACAGTTGCTTGGCGAAAATCAACTCGAGCCTTCTATTATGAAGCAATTATTCCTTTAACGGCACCCAACGAACGCCCAACTCATCTTGGCTTCGACAAAAGACGACCTAGATGCTGAGAGCTTGGCGAAGTTGGCTGACAAGATCCTAGAAGTCACTCCAACACATGCTACACCTTCAACCCTTTCCACCGTTGTTCCCCGGTCAGCACCAGCAACCTCAGCACAACCCACCGAACTGCGTGAACTTCGAGACCTTGTTGCTCAGTTGACCACCACCATCAACAACCTCAACCTAAACTTCACTCCACCGCAACATGGCCACAACTTGAGACGTCGAAGTCGGTCCACCACACGCCATTCCCCATCACCATTCCACGACAATGACCGCATCCCCACGGAACAAAGCCATCTCACCCCAGTATGTTGGTACCATAACAAGTTCGGTGCCTCAGCGAAGAAATGTTCATCACCTTGTTCCTTTTCTCACCAAACTCCGCCACCATCAAACTACAACGCCAGGCCATAGACGCGGCAGCTTCGTCTGGCGTTTCCCACCAAAGCCGCCTGTTTTACGTCACCGGCGCTTCCACGAAGCAACAATTTTTGATAGACACAGGCGCAGAAGTCCACGTCCTCCCACAACAATTACCAACAGACCGTGCTCATCGTCAAGGTTATGATCTTCAGGCAGCCAATGCCTCTACAATTGCCACCTATGGTACCCGACCATTAACGCTCAACCTCGCTCTTCGATGATCATTTCCCTGGCTTTTCACCATCGCAGATGTCAACCATGCCATCATCGGTGCCGATTTCCTCCGCCATTTCAACCTTCTCCTAGACGTTCGCAATCGTCGCCTTATTGACACAGTAACCAACCTTCATGTTAACGGGATTACTTCGCCAATGACAGCCCCAAGTCTCGTCTACGCTACCTTACCCTCAGCACCTTTCACGAAAATCCTCAGCGAGTACCCAGACATTACACGACCTACAACAAAGCAGACCTCCGTTAAACACAACATCGCCCACCACATCCTAACAAAAGGCCCACCATGCTCTGCCAGACCTCGCCGCCTTCCACCAGCTCGACTTAAAATCGCCAAGGACGAATTCCAGCACATGTTGGACACAGGCATTGTTCGACCATCCAGCAGGCCCTGGGCTTCCCCTCTCCACATGGTTCCCAAATTTCAACCTGGTGACTGGCATCCATGCGGAGACTATCGTGCTCTCAATCGTGTTACCATACCCGACCAATACCAGTCCCACATCTCCAAGATTTCTCAGACACCCTACATGGTGCCACCATTTTCTCTAAGATCAACCTGGTCCGAGCTTACCACCAAATTCCTATGGCCGAAGAAGATATCTGCAAAACTGCCCTCACCACCCCATTTGGTCTATTTGAATTGACCAAAATGCCTTTTGGGCTCTGCAACGCAGCACAAACCTTCCAACGTTTTATGGACGAAGTAACTCGTGGCCTCGATTTCGTTTATGTCTACATTGATGACATTCTCATCGCCAGTGCCAACGCTTCCGGCAATATGGTGCAGTAATTAATCCTGCCAAATCCGTTTTTGGTGTTTCAGCCCGCGAGTTTCTTGGTCATCGAGTCACTCCACACGGCATCCAACCCCTCGATTCCAAAGTCAAAGCCATTCGTGCCATATATATATATATATATATATATATATATATATATATATATATATTAAGATCGTTATTGTGAGATTTTGTCATTTTTGTGTGGTTTTTGTCATTTTTCTGTGTCGGAATTGCTAAAAAGATATGAAAATAGCATGACACAGCCTCTTTAAAGATTTTAATATAAAAATTTCAATTGTTACTCCTTATGAAGGACATGTACAGTATAAAGATTTATTCTGTTTTATTTTCTTATTATATCTGTTGTACAAATTTAAAAATTTACTTGATTTTTTTGTTAATCAAAATTTTGCATTTGTATCACAAAAGTACATACCAGATGTATTATTTATAAACAATCACTCAATTGTCAAATCTTCCTATTTTTATTTCTTTAAGTTATAATTTGTTTCTAATTGTAATATCCTACTGCACACTTTGTTTTAATATTTACCTGTTAAAGGGCAAGGGGACACTGGCATTTTATTTCTGGCCATGCCGAATGATTCTATTTATAGCGGAGTGGTGTGCTATAAATGTTTAAACATGTGCACTGTACAACTTCATTTGGTTTGGCAAGTTATTTAATATGCTCAACTGATAATTGATATTTGTTTGGTAATCTGGTTTAATATTGTTTATAATATGATTACTGTACAATATTTTGCTTTTCAGGTGGTTCAATACCTGCTTTGAAATGGAATGCTTCTCAGACTGAAAAACTTTGCCCTCCAAATAAAGAAGTGCCAACAGTTGTCAGCAAATCAAAGCAGTGTAGCCTTGTATTCCAAGGAGGTCAGCTGAGCTTGGGACCTCCCGTTCAGGTACAGTGAAAATTGATTTTTTTATAATTATGCAATAAACCAAGAGTAAAGATAGGCAACTTCAATTCTGCGAGAATCATTTATAACTGGAGATATGTCTTTGGATCATTAACTGAAGCTAAATATGTTGCATATGGAGGTCAGTTTTATTTCAGTTTCAGTCCCCTATGGCATGCAGTCTTTAGTTAGACAAGACCACATAGGAACTAACTAATGTAAAATATGGCCTGTTTGCCTGCCATCTTTGACTTCACTTTTTCCATGGTCAATGACCTGGATACATCTTCCCAATTTCCAAAGCTAACTTTGTATTTATCATAGGGTATCAATTTTGGTTTTAGAAGAATTTCAGAAGTTGTTTACAAAATTTATGTCTGTTCTGTATGATCACAATATATAGACAATAGGCTCTACCTTATGTCCATATATTCCAATGCAGAATCCACTAGTTTGTATATTGCACGTATAATTGTTATCTTGTATATCTTATCTTATTTTAGACTTTGCACAGTGAAGATGCCATGCATGAAGAGGTTCATGTCAAAATGAATGCTGAACAACTAAGGAAAGAAAGCACATTCTATGGAAATGGAAATGTTGAATCTCATCCTTTAACACCATATGAAAAGGCTATTAATGAATCATCTTATAAATTGGTCCTTGATGATGCATCTCTACTTAATAATCGTGGAAAGCTGCTGGAAGCAGCAAGGAAGAATGTGTACAATGATGGCTATCAGTACAAGAAAAAGGCAACCCGCTCTAAGTTGTTTGGAGTGCAAGCAACCTCCTCTACCAGCTCTTCAGCCCCGAAACGACCTCGTTACTCAAGTGACCTGAGGGCCAAGCGAATCATAAGAGGTAAAAGAGGATCTCGAGGACTTGACCACCCGAATACAGTACACTGAAAAATCACGAGAAAAGTTTGCCAATGTTCAACAATATGATGCTGCCTCTTCAATGTGTAAAGAAGTATCAAGTTTGAAAACGGAGAGAAGGAAATTGCAGGATGAATTGTTCCTTCTTGAAAAAATGGATGTGAAATCTCAATTGTATATTGTTCAATTTATCATAAGTTACAAAATATTAAGTGTAAAGAGTGTTCAGGATTAATTGATTTTGCCAGACAGGTTCAAAACAGAGGTACTGTGGAACTTTCAAGTACCTACCAAGCTTGTTTTCCTCATATCAAATATAAGAGTGAACAAGCAGTGAGAAAATTGATGCAAATGCCAGTGACCGTTGTACAAATGAAACTTGGAGGTGCTAGCTCTCAGAAACTGTTTGCTGTTGAGAATCTTCCCGACCTCAATCCCCAGAGATTTGCAGTTTTGGCGCAAACACTTCTACCTAAAACGTTGCCTGATTCTGGTATAACTAAAACAACATTACGTGATCTTTGCAAACTTGCTACTACAGAATCAGAGACTGTTAATCAACTATGCCTGCTGTAAAGGACAGAATTTGTCAAAAAACAATGCAAGTTCACTGTATGGTTTTTCGGATTTCCATCAGCAAGAATCAAAGATAATGGAGGCTGTTGATGAAATCAAAGAACTTCAGGAAACAGTTAATGCCCATGCTGAAATAGATGACAAGGTTTTGCTCAAACGATTTGGGATTACCCTGTCAAGTGATGAAAGTAGTGAATCAAGTGACTCAGTAGATGATTCTGAGGTAGATGATGCAGACAGAATGCATTTGGATCTCAGATACTGAAGAAAACAAAACAGATGAAGAACAAAGTACATGTATTGAAAAGTCTGAGCAAGAATGTCGTGATGGATTACTAGAAGTGATAGACTCAGAATCAAACAATCCGGATGATTATGTATTGGAAGATATAATTAACAAGATAAAGAAGCAAAGAAAACTTGTTAAAAGACGGAAGAAAAGATTCTTTCCTGTGAAAAAAGCAGAGCAACGCCTTTTGAAACGGAAATTACCAAAGGCGGTATCCAAGATTCTTACCAGGTTCCCAAACATTGGTAAAGACATGGAAGAATTTGTCAAATCTCACAAAGTCGGTGCCGATGGACGGTGCATTAACTTTTGATGGTAATTCAAAGGTTGGCCCCAAGGTCACTTACAAGCGCATTCAAGAATATTTGTGCAAAAAGTACAACACATCCATTGGCTATGGAACAGTGGTACAACTACGTGTTGTTCGTAACAAGCGACATCTATCTGCTTGTAGATACAAAGGAGCTGCCAGAATTACATGCTGGAGAAGTAGAAAAGGATTTGCTGTGAAGATGAATCGAGATGCTCACTGGAGCCCAGGATTGTATAGAGGTTTACATTTTCTGCTGCATCATTTCGCCTGGACACAACATATACACATAAAGAGCACAAAGGATTACAACTTACAGATAGTCCAGATTTGACAACAAGAACAGACTATGTGAACAAGTACACATCACTCCTACAGACAACGTCTTATTTATTTGAAGAGACTGAAACGACACCTCGAACATGTGTAGGAGTTGTAAAGCCTCATATTGTGTATGAAAAGTCACCATGTCAACACATGGCTGACTTGAATATGTTGCAAAAGAAAGAAGAGTTTTCTCATGTGTTCAGCTGTGAAGATGCCAAAAAAATTTGGTTAATAATGGTTGATGGAGCTGGGGATGAGGGCCCAATACACCAAGAGGTTGCATTTTTGTGGGCTGAAAAACGTTTAAGAGAAAGCCACTACTTCACTAGCATTACGACCAGGCATTCTGGCGGATCCTACTTAAACCCAGTGGAACTGATGAATGGTTGTCTGGCATTGGCTCATTCGAATATGTTCATCCCATCAACTCTTGGAGGACCAGTGTATGCTGAAAATGGAATGAACCAAGATCAACTGAAGATTAACCTTAACTTAGCAGCAGATGTTTACATCTCCAGAGTTAATAACGCACCATGTGGCAGTGCTAAGATACAACTGCATAAAGGTGCTTGTGATGACGAGGTAACATCGTTGCTAAATAGAAGAGATGGACTTCTGACATTTCTTAATGGCAAACCAGATGAAAAAATGGCATTGAAACACAGACAACCAGAGCTATATGGTCAGTTTGAAGAAGTGTGGAAGGTGTTGTCCAACCATTGTCGCAAAGATGTGCCCAGAAAATATGGACTTGTACTACAGCTCTGTTTTAAACCAGACTGCCCGCATCCTCTTTACAAACATGGTAGAACCTCCCAAGAGAAGATGTGGTTTACAGGTGGCCCACCCCTGTCATATTCTCCACTTCCCACCCCAGATCCTGAAAAACCGTGGGGTGCAAATTGTGATAGCTGTGCTGGAGAATGCCCTGGTCACTATTTAAAGCCCGAGCAAGCATGGCTTCATTTCCAGCAAAATGGTGACAAGTTATTTCAAACACAGCCACCATCGCTTGTCATGCAGCAAACGTTTGACCAAGCTTACAAGAAAGGGGAAAACTTACTTGAAAATGACACTGAAATTGGACGACTTGCCATGAAGGTTCGCATTACTCGAGAGGAGACAAGGCATTGGCTGCAACACCTACTAGAAGTTAAGGCAAGACGAGTTCGAGGAGCCAAGAAAGCAGCAGAAAAACGAAAAGCAAACAAAGGTACTTAATCTATCTTGTACTTGTACATGTCAGCCTTCTTTCTACATTTGTAATTTGAGGTACATGTACAGTCAGTTATGCATAACATAACACAGTTATGTGTTAACAAAATATTTGCTGCACTTCAATGTACAATTGATTTTTATTGCTCATCTTTCATCCGTAATTCACCTGGGATGTCTCCAGTGCTACAATATGGCGACATTAATGTAATTACCGTTATTGAATCTTTGAAAACATCCCAGGCATAAGGGGTAAAATTTCTGCTATAAAAATCAATTATACATGGAAGTACCACAATATTTTGTTAAAAAGACAATACACTTAATTTGTAGAAGCTGACGCAAGGAGTATAAAGATGTCCTGTCCCTGCAGTGAGCCAGACAATACCGATAATATGATCAGGTGTGACAACAGTGAATCTTGTCTCCAGTGGTACGTACCATCAAGGCTGTGTGGGAATGAGCTCCGAAGATTCTATTCGACCAGAAATATGGCTATGTCCTGCTTGTGAACGTATGTAACTATTTTATTCCAATTGATTACAGTTCAAAAATGTTTCCCTCAGCTCAAGAGAAGCTGTAGTATACATGTGACCCATCCTTGTGATTTTTCCCCATTTCCCACCCCAGATCCTAAAAAAAACGTGTGGTTCAAATAATGGGACATTTAATATTTTAATCACTAATATTCATTATATCACTAATATTCATTCTTTATATTTTTCTCTATAGACCAAAGTTTTATGCCAGACAATGAAGATGAAGATGATGTTTTTTGCCCCTGTGGCAGAGTGAAGTCTGTTGATGACATGATTGGTTGCGACAAAAGAAACTGTCGAACAAAATGGTTTCACTTTTCTTGTGTTGGGGTTACAGTACCTCCTAAGAGGAAATGGTTTTTCCCACAATGTGAAAAATAATTTAAAGGTGAATAACAGTCTGTACTGTGCATTCACTGAGTTTGTGTACATTTGTGTGCTGATCTTCATTGCTCTCACTGGAGAGTGAAATTTAAATCCCGCATGTTACTAGGTTACGAATGTGTACGGAAAAATTGTCCTTTTTCAGTGAAGAAGATAAAATTATACATATTTATTTCAAGGAATGGAGTCGTATAAACTAGATATATTAATTGCATTACAAGCACATGGTTGTGTGCGCCCCACAAACAAACAAATGTGACATGTGCTTGCAGAAGGGACTGTTATTCACCTTTAAAGTCCCAATAATGACAACTTTATGTTGAAAGCACTGTCATTTCTTGAAGTTACTGTTTTGTTAATTTATATTATGATGTTAAATAACAAATGAGAAAAAATAAATTTACTAAAATGGGTTTCTTTTGTTCAAATCATTATGTAATTACATAGGGTAGGAATTCTAAGCCTTCTGAAGCACAAAGCTGGGCACTTCTGATAGATGTAAATTATGTTTATCTCCTTGGTATAGCACTAAAATGGATATTCCTGTTGAGACTGCAGTCGCTACACACAGGCTAGTACAGTGCATTAATTCTCTGTAATCTATTATATTTAGTTGCTGATGGTGGGGGATTAGACAGGCAAATGACCCTGATGGTGAGGGATTAGACAGGCAAATGATCCCCAGGAGGTGGGGCAATTTTCTCCTATTTTTCTTGAGAAATCGAATGCCCCGTGTTTCCCCGGGGTGGGGGTGGGGGTGGGGAGTTTACGATGACATCATGACAAGTGCATTACTAGTTACTGTCAGTCATTAATCACGCTATAAGCATGCCAAACATATTTGTAAGATCATAGATAATGCACCTATCATTTGTTTCCACCACCCCTGGGGGGCCGGGCAACCCACGGGGATTTGACCCGGAATTTTGACCCCAGGGTGGTGATGTTGACAGGAACTTCTATCCCGGGGAGGGGATAAATTGACAACCTCGTTTTCGCGTGAACTCTTATATAAAAAGAGTGTTTTTGGCTTTTCGCTTGTTTTTCGAGTGCTTTTGCTTGTTTTTCGAGTGGTTTTGCGCGATGGAGAGGCTTTCGTTTGAAGATGTGGGAGAATTTCTGCGTGACAATGGTTTGGGGGATTATGTCAAAACATTTCAAGGTATGTGAATAGATATTTAAGCTTTAAAATATGTACAAAAGCACCATTTATAAAGCCAGTGGCGTGGGATATTAAGTATTCATGAACTCACCTAATTTTCAATGCAAACTTGATGACCTTGCCGTGAAATATCAACATAAAATTGTGGTTCCGCAATAACTTAAAACTTTTTTTGTAATAGAGCATTTGTTTGATTTGTGATGGCATATGTAAAAGTGGGATTCTATTAACTCTGATATCTGATTTCTAAATTTCTTAATCTGCTTTGCTGCGTTTCCTGCAATTTTTGACCAGAAAAGTTTTAATATATTAAGAATGATGTCGAGATGGACTGAATTTTCAGTATTTCAGTATTCATAAGCTGCCTTTGACTTTGTTTATTTAATAGAAAATGTGTTAAAATACTATGTCTATACTGTACAACATCATGAAATGGTTGGAATCTAGCTGTTAAATTGAAGTTTGTGTTGATATATAGATTTTAGTTTTTACCCAGTTTGTGAAAATATTAAACACATACAGTCATATAAAATGACTGGTGACCCCTAGCTACAGTACAGGGCTTATTTCAATATTTCTCCATTCACAGGGTCCCTTAAAATATACATCTACATTATTAAATTACAACACATTTTGTTGTAAAGAAAAGGACAATTTTTTACTTTTATATACAGTATATATATATATATATATATATATATATATATATATATATATATATATATATATGTGTGTGTGTGTGTGTTGTGTGTGTCGCCCAGTAGTATGTATAGAGCTATAGTTTGTATTCAGTACTTGTGCATGTATTGTTTATTAGAGAATGACATTGATGGGATTGCTTTGGAGCACATGATAAAAGAAGACCAAACAACCATCAAGGAGCTGGTCCCCAAGGTTGGACCAAGATTAAAAGTCAAAAGGGCAATTGACATGACATATGGAAGACCAAAGGCTAGGGCAAATAAAATAGTTATTGAAAGCAGAAGCTCAGCCTCTGTGAATTCGGCAGTATCACTAAAAGGCAACAGAAGCTGCGATTGAGTGCAGATGGCTGGAAAATGGAAAGATTATCTAAGGAGGTATGGTATATTCTTAGTACAAAATGACCCATGTGAGATAGAGATTCTTTGCATTCAAAGCAAATATCAACTGATCTTGCATGGTCATATGGTTATAGAGTGACCTTCTACATATATTTCTAAAAACATCTTTATTACTAGTAAACCATTAGTCTCTGTATGACATGTCCAATGGTTGGCATAATGTAGCCCTTTCTGAATGGTGTGTGTTTGTTAGTTAGAACCATTGGCACCCTGCTGCAACAGGTTGGGTTTGGCCTCAGAGATCTGAAGTTGAAATATGACTGGCCCCACAATTGGGAAATGACCCCAGCTACTTCAAAACATCTCTTTACAGACTTGTGTATATCTAGATTTTATATGATACATAGCTGTATATATAATCCTATATGTGCTTTCACAGTTTCGCTTACCTCAAAGTTGCCATCACAGCCTGTTTCATCCAATGAAGGAATCTCCAGGTACATGGCATGGTGCAGAAGATTCCTTCATTAAATGGAGGTAAGTAAAAGCATATTTCCTCTATCTATATGATATTTAGCACTCCATGGCATTTTGTGAGTAAAAACAAACTCATATAATCCTTTGTAACATAGCTTTGATACAGCAACGTTTTTGATTGGCTGTCGTGCGTGCTCCATAACTCGATGGGGCACGGCAAAAAAGCGCGGGAAAAAATTTCAGTTTTTTTCAGAGTTTTAAATTGACTTTTTACAGCCTTTTATATTATCAAAATACCAAGTCATTTAATTTTATTGAGTAATAAAGAACAACGACCCAGAAGACATAAACTGGGTCTGGGTAACCGAGTTTAAACTGTCCGTTTGGTTGGATTTTAGTAAACAAAAACGACTTGGCTACGAAAGTAGTAAAACACAACAGCCAAAACGATTCACTGGCTTGTGAAAGGATTTAATGCTATGTTGTAAAAGAAATGGCTCATGGTTTAGTGTGCTCCATCGAGTTATAGATGCACGCGGGAAATTGGGAGAGCACTCAAAAATCTAGAGTTGGTCTCGGCTACGCCTCGACCAACTCTTACGATTTTTTCGTGCTGTCCCAATTTCCCGCGTGCATCCATAACTCGATGGAGCACGCTAAACCATGAGCCATTTCTTAAATATATGTAATATATGCATACATGCATTCCTAATACATTTAGAAATAACCCTATGGCTATAGTGACAGTGACTGGGAACCAGACCATCTAATGGTGGATTTGATGACATACAACCAGACCAGTTAGACGCCATTAGTTATTCATTTTCCCTTGTGTTTTGAGAAGCTACCTCCCATGAAAATTAATTTAATACCCGCATTGGTCCATACTCATACAAATCTATGGTAATATGTTTCTTTGAGCATACTTGTTTCCTATTCAGTTTCTTGGCATGCAGGGCTGAATAATGGCTGGCTGTTTTATGAATATTTTGTTCTATTTTATAATATTGTCTTGGATGTGTTGGATTTTCTCTAAAGCCAGCTGCGTATGTTAAATTGTATGCTGAAAAATATAGATGTTCATGTAGATAAATTTGATGAATTTGGGACATATTTGTATAAGGGGGTCTGTTTCCAAGACAGTTTACCAAAAGACCAATATACATTGATTTATAGTGTATATGTTATCATATTGGAGGTTTTATAGAGGCAATTGCTTTCAGTATTGGAATAGGTGCTTATCAAAAAGACAAAAAAGGGATTTAAACAGAATTAAGAAAAATAGATAAGAGGAAATCCAATGCATATCAAACTCAAAGTTTTACTTTGTACAGCATGTACTGTAGTCAGATTCCCCATGCACTTATTGCCTGTATATATTTTTGGTATAGGAATTGGCTATACTGGATAATAATGCATCTGGTCCCGTAGCTGAAATTAAGCAGTCTTCCAAGATATATGGTAAAAATACGCCTGGAAGAAGTCCAACTGAGTATGAGCAGCATGTTAATGATGCTTCGTTTGAATTAGCTAAGGATAATCCAGGCCTTCTTGGTAACCGGGATGAACTCTTTCGGCAAGCAAGAGAAAAAGTCCGTGAAAGTGGGTATCTTTTTAAAAAAGGTTCTTCTCGTTCTAAAGATGTTATGTCAGAGAATGACCAAACGCCTCCCTCCACTGTACCAAGTAAGCGTTCCAAAACAACATCCGATGAGAGGAAGAGTAGATTACTCCAGATTGAAGAGATAACAGAGCTTAAAAAGTCGCAGAAGCGAGAAGAAATAAAGCCGATGTTATAAAGGACTTTGCCCTTTGTGATAAGCTATCAACAGAAATCAGGTCTCTTCTGGGACGCAAACAGATTCTTGAGAATGAGATTAAATTAATTAAGAGAAAAGAAGATCAATCCAAATGGTATGTAAATGCAAAAAAGAAACAAAGCCAGAAGGAAGGTCATTTAAAGGGAAGGAAGGGAAAGGCTACCAAAGTTGGACACACTTTAACTTTAAAAGAAGCATGGTCCAATGTAAATGAGTCACCTGCCACTCCTAATGCATCTCAACCACTGAAAGAAAAGGCTGTTTGTGATGACCAGCAAGATGATGTTGTCATGGTTAGAAACGATGGTTATCTGGCCAGTGAAGCAGTGCAGGGAGATTTAAGACAACCATTGGCCATTCCGGATGCGTCTCATCTTCCTAAGGTAAATGATGTGCTCATTGACCATCCAGATGATGCTGTCTTGATTAGAAATGAAGAATGTCATGCAGATGAGCCGGGTTTTTCGGAAATCCCTCCAGTGACCGAGCATTGGAGGGCCTTGTAGAAATTTTTAACACTGAATCAAAAAAGACAGCAAATTATGATTCAAAAGATGTTTCATTTTCAAAGTTCAAAGTTCAAAGGCCTAACTTTAGAGGAATATATAATGGCAAGATCTGTTTATTGTCAACGTCGTCACAAAATTCCGACAACTTGTAGATGTAGTGGACTTATAAATGTTGCGAGAAAATTTGTTGAATTTGGAATTGTAAGACTTAAGGATGCCTATTGTTGTGTCACCCAGTACATGCAGCCTCGTGAGTCATGTATGCAAGAAGGAGGAGTTAAGTGTAATTCCCCTACCTTGATTCCTGAATGTGATACTTTTCCAACCTACAAGGCATCTCATGCAAAACGCCTATTGTTACAAATGCCAGTTAATGCTTTAACTGTAAACGGAAGTCATCGACAGTCAACCTATTTATGCAGTGCTACAGCTAACATAACAATGCTCAAAGCCTTGTTAGAGAGATCAGGAAAGCAAAATTCAACTCATGTCAATGCTCTATCCAAAGAGGCATTTAAGGAACTGATTGCAATGTGCGATTCGGACAAACAGAAAGATTGCTTGAGATATGCAGTTGGGCAGGCCACTGGTGCCTCAGCTAAAACCATGAGACTTAAGTACGGTGTTGAAAACTACAACGCAAAGTCAAAAGAAGTGAAAGATGCCATAGCCCATGTCCATGAAATTCGCCAAGGTATTGAGCATATTGCCAACATAAAAGAGAAAGCAACTTTGATGTCTTTGGGCCTGTCTTCCTTTGAATATTCTGACTCGGACAGTTCTGAAGGTAGCGAGAGTGGCACAGGAAATGATGTTCTAGATGGTAAAGATGAGTCCAGTACACAAGCAACGGAAGTTGAGCAAGCAACCAGAGTCAATATCGAACAGCAATTATTCAGAGAGCTCCTTGTGAAAAGTCAATTTAACTGGTTTGCTTTATCAGAAATACTCAAAGCTGATGTTTCCGGCCTTGACGAAAACAATTTGAACACAATTTTATTGGACTTGTCACAGAGAATTGAGTCACTGGAGGTAAACGAAAGGGAGCTGTACCTGATCACACAAAGCAAAGATGCATACGATGAACAAGACAAAGTGAATAAGGAAGCCATGGACATTGCTGAAGGTATTATACAATCTGATGACGACGAGTGCACGCAACCTGTGAACTGGAATAACATTAAAGATCTATTGTGTGGTGAAGGCAAAGAGCTTTTGGTAAAGAAAATTATATCGATTAGAAGGAAAAAGAGGAGAGACATCAAGAAGAAAGTAGAGATGGAAAGGATACTGCAGCGGAGAGGAAGCAAAAATATTGGCAGAATATTAAGAGAATGTCCAAATATTGGCAAGGAAATTGAAAAGTTTGTTGAAGAATCAGGAGTTGGTGCTGACGCTTGGAGGCGAAAAGGGGTTCTTACGTTTGATGGCAATCGAAAGGTAAATAAGGTCACATTTAATAGAATTAAAGAACATGTGGAAGTTAAATATGGAAGGAAATTTAGTTACGGTAGTATAGTACAATTATGTGTTGCAAGGAATGCCCGAAGAAGGAATGCAAGAAATTATAAAGGAATTGCCAAGATAACGTGTAGACGTTCCAGGAAGGGATTTGATCTTAAATTCAATCTGGACAGTCACTGGTCTAGTGCTTTGTATCGGGGATTGGATCATTTTCAGTATACCACAACAGCTGACAAAGTTATATTGAATAGAGACGATCTGTCAGTCTTTCGTCTCGACTCAATGGCATCGAGTAACAAATGTGCTTTTGTCTGCATTAAAGGAAAAGTTCCATTGTCGACAAAGACAGATTACCAGCAGCAATATCTGTGTACTCTACAAACCACCTCGTACAATTTTACTGCGAGCCATGATGAAGGCGAATTGTGTGCTGGTGTGGTGAAAGGTGCGGCGATACACAATAAAAATCCAGCTCAGCATGCACCCGACTTGGAAATGCTCGAGGTACAAGATAAGTTTCAGGTAAAGTTCGCAAATAGAGTGACTGGCCTTCCAAAAGAAGTAGAGTGCATTCGCGTTGACAGCGGAAGTGATGAGGCGCCCTGTTTTGAGGAGGTACAATTTTGGTGGACAAAACGACATTTGGAGAGGCCTACACGTGTTCAATTGGTTACCAGTAGACACAGTGGGGGCAGCAATTTGAACCGTGTAGAACTTCAGAATGGATGTGAAGTCAAGGCGAGAACAAACCTATTTATTCCTTGCACTCTAAATGGCTTGAATTGCGACCAAACAGGCAAAAACCATGAAAGGCCGAAAAAGAACATATCTGATGCTATTGAGGTTTATATATCAAGGGTTGATCAAGCCCCGTGTGGAGACACCGTAATAAATCTATTTAAAGGGGCTGATTCACGTTCACATCTATCTTTAGGTGGTCATGTTAGAACGTTTTTAAGTGGCTCAAAACAAGAAAGAGCAAATTTGGCACAGGAGCACCCAGAAGAATACAAGCAAATTCAAAATATTTGGGATACCCGAAAAGCTCATTTAAACAACTCTGTTCCTACAAGATATATCTTTCATCTTGTTTGTTGCTACCAAAAGGGTTGTCCACATCCAATCTGCCAAACTGGAAAACCACAACACAACATTTGTTGGTATGAATGTGGTCCCACAATTGACATGATTCCACTTCCTGTTCCTGATCCAGATCGTCCATTTGGATCGATAAACTGTGCTTCGTGTAATGGACTGTGTTCTGGTCACTATTTACCTCCACAAAACCTGATGAAATTTGTCAAAGAGAATAACCAAGGAACTGATATTATTCCACCTTCTGAAGTACTGAAGAAGGAGTTCAAGAAAAGGGGTGAAAAAGTATTTGAAGAGAATTCGTGCCAAGAACTTGCCAGAATAGTGCTTCTTAAGCCGTCAGAAGTGTTGTATTGGCTTGAGCATTTGCGAACAGTTCAAGAGAACCGCAAAGAAGGGGCAAGAAAAGCCGCTGAAACACGAAGACAGAAAAGAAATGCTTCATCAAAGGTAGGATATATGGCAAACAATATTGAATATAAAATACAATACTTCTTCAACGGACGTCTTATTTAAGTGAAAAATTGATTTATCCGTTATTATATATTCACACACATATATAACAGATTTATTTAATTATAACTATTTATTTGGTGTGTTATATTTTTAGGCCAAAGATAATGCGAGAGCCGTACATGTATGCGCCAAGTGCCAGCAGGAACGTAATCGAGAATCTGCAACTGACATTTCGTGGATTTCTTGTGATGAATATAAGAAATGGTTCCATCAAAGATGTGTTTCAATTGAAAGCACGGATATAGAAGGAACATGGTGTTGTAACGGATGCTTAGAGAAATCAATTGCCAGGCCTGTTATCAGGCAGATCCATTGGCAGCAACTGATGAAGAAGATATTTCGTGGGTTGGATGTCATAATTGTCAAAACTGGTATCATCTTTCATGTGTCGGACAAGTTGATGTTTCAAAGGAATGGTTGTGTAGCACATGTAAATAGACGTTGTGTTCTTTGAGAATTGCCCTTCCCTTTAAAATTTTGTAACAAGTACACGTAAGGGTTGCCAACAATTATCAGCATATTCACAGGCGTACAGAAAGCACTGGAATGTGATGATGGGTCTATAGTTCAAACATCTGTCTCCAGTCAAACCATAGGCAGTAGCCCAACAATCTGGGGCTGAACTAGTGCTTCCATGAACGTTAACCGTCCAATAAAAATGTCTTTTGCAATCTCAACTCTCTTTTCTGAAGGACAATTTTCCTCTCAAAATCGGCAATACTGCCGAGAAAGTCATTAAGTTTATTTATTTTGTCATATTCTGAAAAGCATACATGCGTCATTATTTGTACCCCCCTTCCTTCCTTCCCCCGGATCACAGTTTGTACACTTGTGAAAGTGTTGGTAATTGTGGATTACCCATAGGAGTATGAGTGTATATACAAACACTACAATGTTATGCTAAAGCATACTATGTTTTAGAACAGTGATGTATAAATATAATTCGAGAAAATGACGGATTATTTATTCATTTGTAATTCTTTCAAAGACACCAATTTGCATGATGAAAGTGATGTCTCTAGTTTGACATGGGTTATTGTGTAACATCAGGTTGGTCGTACTAGAAGAGTGAACTCTGTCAAGTATATTATTGTTTTTATATGGAGAAAACTGTTGTATTTGATATCTAATTATTGAAATTGTTAAGAAATCCCACCCTTCCCACGGGTATTGTCCTCGAGGGTCGGGAATTTGACACACAAAAATACAAAATGTCAAATGCCCGTGGGTTTGCCCGGCCCCCCAGGGGTGGTGGAAACAAATGATAGATAGGTGCATAATCACTCTCATTATTGTTATTACGCTCAACAAAGCACGGAAAAGCTGCTGTTATATATACACATCAAAATAAACCATGAGAGCATAACATGGTGTCATGGAGTGAGATTAACAATCCACGATCCAACAGAGTAACGCACAGTCTCCGGTAAGTGCTTAAGTATAATATATATACTATATATATAAATATTACCAGGGTTAAGTCACGTTGGCCTGAAAAACAGAGAAAAATCTTCTCGAAGGGCCTTCGCTCAAAACGTCGAGAAGATTTTTCTCTGTTTTTCAGGCCAACGTGACTTAACCCTGGTAATATTTGGATTTCAACCGTTGCCGACGCTGTCCTAGAAGCTTTTACTATATATATATATATATATATATATATATATATATATATATATATATATATAATTTAACTTTTAATGCTGAGTCGCTACTCAGAGTTTCACGCTTACGCGATCTTCAGGCAACTAACAGATTACAAGGTCTACTATATATTATATTACATTGGTTAATTACGTCAGTAGTTAGGTTGGTGTTTCGTTACATGTCTGCACTTCGCAAAGAATTCAGTTCGGTCTACCAGGCTGAAGTTATGACGAGCGACAACGGAGAGATAAAGAAATACCTCGGAATAACGGCTAATAACTTCAAGGAAAGATACCGCAATCACGTGAAATCTTTTCGACACGCTAAATATGCCTATGACACTGAGCTATCCAAGCACATTTGGAAGCTTAAGGAGAGAAATCGTGAATACGAGATCAAGTGGTCCATTGTCAAGCATATTGCGGCGTACAAAGTCGGTCAAAAACGATGCAATTTGTGCTTAGAAGAAAAACTCTTGTTGATGAAAGCAAGAAATAAACACTTTTTAAATAAACGAACTGAATTCTTTGCGAAGTGCAGACATGTAACGAAACACCAACTAAACTAATGACGTGATTAACCAATGTAATATAATATATAGTAGACCTTGTAATCTGTTAGTTGCCTGAAGATCGCGTAAGCGTGAAACTCTGAGTAGCGACTCAGCATTAAAGTTAAATCATACTTCGCTCTGCCTATAATGGTATTGAGCGCTCTTATACCTTACGCCAATCTAGTGATCTTTATGCTACACGCTATTTTTGGTATATATATATATATATATATATATATATATATATATATATATATATATATATATATATATATATATATATATTTCCATATGTCCTTACAAGCACCAAAGCTATGATAAACTTCAAATATACGACAAATTTTTTAATTGTAGACATGTCTCGGCAAAACTTATGCCATCTTCAGTACAGATAAACGGTTAACTAATTTACAAATGGATACGAGTGTCTTTATATATACAGTGAATAAAGGATTATAAAATTCAAATTCAAACTTAGATTCAAAATTACAACGGGCAAAATTACTGAAATACCTAAAAGTTCAGTTGGTTATATGTATATGCTAATTAAAGAGTAGAACTCATGCAATGGAATTTACATTAATAAGATAAACTATAAGTGTAAACAGATTATAATTACAGGGTATGTTAATAAAACATAAAAAAGTGATTCGAAATTATAAGCTGAATATAGTGTTGAAATGGTGGACTTGAATATTGAGTTCAGGTTTAATTTTTTTAATGTGTAATTTTGTAATTTTGAATCTAAGTTTGAATTTGAATTTTATAATCCTTTATTCACTGTATATATAAAGACACTCGTATCCATTTGTAAATTAGTTAACCGTTTATCTGTACTGAAGATGGCATAAGTCTTGCCGAAACATGTCTACAATTAAAAAATTTGTCGTATATTTGAAGTTTATCATATATATATATATATATATATATATATATATATATATATATATATATATATATATATATATATATATAATATATACTATATATATATATATATATATATGTATATATATATATATATATATATATATATATATATATATATGTAATGTTTACAACACGAGCGGCCGTGTTGTATTGAATTATACAATCATGAGCCGAAGGTGAGTGATTGTATATTCAATACAACAAGGACGCGAGTGTTGTAAACAACTTGTGAAATGAATAAATAGTAAAAATCCCTTTGGGATAATCATATTGAGATGCTAATTAGTTACAAGCACTAGTGGTTTGTATGGGGTTTACAGGGGTATACATGTGACGTAATTTCTGAAATTGGATTGGCTGCAAAACT
Source organism: Corallium rubrum (assembly GCA_964035015.1). Lineage (NCBI taxonomy): Eukaryota > Metazoa > Cnidaria > Anthozoa > Scleralcyonacea > Coralliidae > Corallium > Corallium rubrum. The sequence goes on from CAXIUP010000025.1 coordinate 206,082, forward strand.
CATGAATTATTAATGAATTTCACAAATATATATATATACTATATATATATATATATATATGTATATATATATATATATATATATATATATATATATATGTTAGATAAAGAAAATGTAATTAGCTTACATGAAGTAGAACACTGGTGTGAGACCATAAACCGCTGGACATGAGAGAGCGATGGTGTGAGACCACGAGTTCGGAGAGAACAAACAAATATATTTGATATTTGTCGTTTAGTATTCTTCATGAAAAGTTTTGAACAAATTATTAAAGCAGTCTACTAAGTGACTGGGTAACAATTTGGAGGTCCCACTGAGATCAAGGAGAAGTTATTCCTTGGAGGTAAAGCAAAATACTTTGTATATTTGTGTAAAAGGCGATTGGATTGTATCACTGATTAAAATGTGGTAGAATGTTATCAAGTCCCCAGCGACTCGTGGAACTCTAAGATTTCTCATTTGATAACAAGATCTGTTGTGTAAAGAATCGGATGCAGTTGTGTGAAAGAAAGCACCAAAGATTTTGTTGAGATCTCAAGCGAAAATGGCCGACGCGAATGCCAAAATCGAAGACTTACAACTTCAGCTCCAAATCTCCCTTTGTCAGGCTAGCATGGATGTAATAAAAGTAATAGCTGAGCGTATAGGGATTGAACAAGCGACATGGAAAGACAAGAAAACTCAAATGGTGGCAATTGTGTCAGAATTCCTAGAGAAAGAACTTGATAAGCTCGGAACAGATGAACAAGTTGCCATGCTCGAAGATCTGTTAGGTCGTTGTAAAGAAACCAATACTGAGTCTAAGAACGAAGAACCTGTAGTTGTTCAGAATAATAAGGAACAGGAGGTGGAATTGTTAAAAGAACAGCTAAAGAAACTTCAGACATCGCAGGAGAAAGAATTGGAAGAAACAAAGGCAAAATTAGACCAAGCAGAAGAGAAACTAAGGGGGAAAACAACAAATAACTCATCATTGCCTGCAATGCTTGGACCCACAAGTGCACTGAGGAGGCAGTTCAAGATCATTGGACAAATTGGGGAGCCCAACCAGAAGGACAAGCTCAACTACACTTCTTTGGTGCGACAAATTGAAGCTGGTCAAGAACAAGGATACACAGAAGCTGAAATAGTCAATGGTGTGATTTGTGCAATCAGCCCAAGTATGGTCCTAAGAAGTTACCTTGAAATGTTCAGTGACCTGACACTGGATCGGCTGAGAAAGATTACTTCACAGTCATTATGATGTGAAGGATATAACAGAACTGTATCAGAGTTTGGCTTCTGTGTGCCAAGGTCCCAAAGAATCACCCCAGGCATTCCTCATGCGTGCATTGGACTTAAGACAGAAGATTATTTTTACCAGTACAAAAGGTTCCGACACATTGCAGTATGATGCAGACCATATCCAAAAGCTCTTCCTGAGAACAATTGAGATTGGACTACAAGATGAAAGTATCCGTGCAAAACTCCGGCCCTACCTGAAAGATGTCACTATCCAAGATGAAGACCTAATGCACCAGCTCAATGTGGCTGTTTCCTCTGAGAGTGAAAGATCAAGAAAGATGAAGTCCCAATCCAACACTAAGGTTGGCCAGGCATCTCTGGCGAGTACTGACCAAGAATCCAAAAGACATTCACAGCCAACAAAACCCACAACTTCACCCAGTGATGTGATGGCAGTGATTCAGGGGATCAAGACAGAAGTTGAGTCCCTCAGAGCAGAAGTTAGGAACAAAAGTATGCAGCGTGGAGATACAAGAGCAAAAGGTAAACAGCCCTCTAGGAGAACATTGTGTTCATCCTGCCAAGAAAGTGGTAATACCAATTGTCAACACTGCTTCGTTTGTGGTGATGACAGCCATTATGCTGCTGGTTGATGGAGAAAATCAAGCAAACAGTCTTTAAACGGACCAAGGTTACTTCCGAGGGACCGATAGTAGCCGAGTCCATCACAAGGTCCCACCAGTGTTACAATTGTAATAAAACAGTTGAATGTTTAGAAGAATTGCAATGTTGTTCTCAGTGCAAACTTGTGTTGTATTGTTCCAGAAAGTGTCAAAAAGAACATTGGCACTTACACAAGCCTTTGTGTAAAGCTGTGGAAGAAGTAGCTGCTACTGAGCTTGAGACCGAGTACCAAAATACTGATGAAGCAACCTTGGTAAGTCATCTAACTCCAAAGCAGTTGGCGAAAATGGCAAGCCTGGTTGGAGAGAAATGTATGGTGACAGTCCTCCTGAATGATTTTCAGCTCAAAGTACTTTGGGATACTGGTGCCCAAGTGTCAATAATTACCGACAATTTCTTGCAATCACAGTTTCCAAAGTCGAGACAAAGAACATATCGGAATTGTTGGACAGACCCCTAGAACTGACCGCAGCTAATGGAACCCCGATTCCGTATACTGGCTGGGTCGAGTTAGAAGTAAAATTACTTCCTACAAAAGGACCGGTGACAGCAATTATGGTGCCTTTCTCGGTGACTTCTGAACAGTTAGAAAATCCAATAGTGGGGTACAATGTCATTAAAGAAATTGTTGGAAGTGATAGTGCCTCGATCCAAGCAAGTTTTGCACAATACAGTGATTAAACTTTGGACGACCTTGTGGACCTGATTCAAGATGAAAGCCAGGACTGCCTCTGCTTTGTTAAAACTGCAAAGAAAGATGTTCTGATACCAAGAAACCAAACAAGGGAAGTACCATGCCGTGCAAAAACTGGTCGAATTGATTGCGACTTACCGGTGTTGTTTGAACATGATGAAAACGCTCATTGGCCAGCAGGATTAGAATTGCAAGAGACACTGACGTCAAGAAAGGGGAAAAAACATTGCTTAATGTCACAGTCCGCAACACAACAAACCACGACATCATTCTGAGTTGACGAACAGTCTTGGGAAATCTACAACTAATCAAATCCGCAACACCTGTTGATGTGAAATTAAAGAACGACTCTGTTCAGCCTGAAGAAGCGAGCTCAACTGCAAGGCCAGCACAATGTGGAGTTGTTCAAAGCCAAGAAGACCAACCGACGCACGACAGCCCCGAAGACGTAATGAATGGCATAGATCTCAGTGGTCTGACAGAAGAACAGAAGATAACCGCACGAGCAATGCTATTAGAAGAATCCGAATCCTTTGCGCGTAATGACGATGATATTGGTAGCATTCCAGATCTCCAGTTAAACATCAACCTTTCAAACACAGAGCCTGTCCAAAAAAACTACACCTCGGTACCCAGACCACTATACCAAGAAGTGAAACATCATGTAGAAGACCTTCTGGACAAGCAATTTATCACCAAATCAAAATCACCTTATTCCTCGCCGGTGGTTTGCGTGCGTAAGAAAGATGGCACATTGCGCCTCTGCGTGGACTGCCAGGAATTAAACCGACGGACAATTCCTGACCGTCATCCTATCCCCCAGGTACAAGAAACTTTGGACAACTTAGGTAGTAATTCCTGGTTCAGTGTTCTTGATCAGGGGAAAGCCTACCATCAAGGCTTCATGGGGAAAGAGAGTCGCCACTTAACAGCGTTTATCACTCCTTGGGGTCTGTACGAATGGGTGAGGATCCCCTTTGGACTGACGAATGCACCAGCCAACTTCCAAAGATTTATGGAACACTGCCTCGGTGATCCCAGAGATGAGATTGCAATACCGTACTTGGATGATGTGATTGTTTTCAGTGGTTTCTTCGACCAGCATGTTGAACATTTACGTAAAGTATTACGTCGATTACGACAGCACGGCGTGAAACTAAAACCACGAAAATGTAACTTTTTCAAGCGAGAAGTCTGCTTTCTGGGGTGCATAGTATCGAAAGATGGCTATACGACGGACCCCAAAGGCATGGAAGCCGTGCGAGTTTTAAAGAATACTAACCCCAAAACGATTGGAGACGTAAGGCGCCTGGTTGGCCTTCTGGGATACTACCGTCGTTATATCGCAAACTTTTCAAGAATTGCTAAACCATTGTACGACTTATTAAACGTTCCAAAGACAGCGAAGCCGGATACCAAAGATAAAAGAAGAAACAAAAGCGGCCAGTTATTGTCTTCAACCGCGATTCAATGGACGAAACATCAAGAGTCATTGCAAAAGTTGATAGAGCACCTCACAAGCCCACCGGTTATGGCTTACCCCGACTATCACAAGCCTTATGTCGTACACACCGATGCGTCAAACGACGGACTCGGAGCGATTCTTTATCAAAAGCAAGACGGTAAAATTCGAGTTATTGCATATGCATCGAGAACGCTTACGCCACCAGAGAAGAACTATCATGCACATTCGGGTAAAATTGAATTCTTAGCTCTCAAGTGGGCGATTACCGATCAGTTCCGCGATTATCACGTTGGTCAGTTGCTATGATTTTTCTCCCAGACGGCGCCCGCTGAGTTTATTATGTCACGTGACTAGTTTGTGCAATGGAGGATATCCAAAATTTCACGCATGAATACACATAAATTAGGCATACAATACTGGAATTGTTATCTAAAATGCCATTTTGTGGTAAATTAGGCATTCTTTTTTCAGAATGTCACATTGTTAGAAGACCAATTTTATGATTTCGATGAATTTTGTAGGATTTTCCGAATGCCATTTTTTAGCTATAGGGGTGGTTAAACTTGCGTTTTACTAGAATTTTTCGCGATATTTTTGTGTTCAGAGATTTTATGTAGTGTTTTCTTTAAAATGATCTTGGAACTTATATGTCATTTTGTTGTGTTTGTTCACAAAATGCCAAAAACCGACTCTGGGGACCACTATTCGGTATGAATTTGGTAATATATTCGTTACCAGTCTTCAAACGACATATTCTTCAAATGGAACTCAAAGTTTTGTATAATGGCGTCGAGTAGCGAGACAGGAAGACAAGAAGAAATGTAAGTACAGCGAGCTTAAACCCCTATTTTGAAAACCATTTTTTACGTCCGCCATCTTTGCTTCTTCTTCAACAGCCAAACAGCAAATATAATGACTTTGATTTATTTTCAACGTTGCTAGAAATGAAGAAAAATGCAACAGATCTAAACAGTGCATGAAAGACAAGGGACATCCTGGAAAATGCAATTCTGAGAGGCAACTGAATCCATTCTGGTTGGACTCGCGTTTTCAAATAAGGAATTCTCTTAAAAGAGAGATGAGAGAAGAGTGCGAGCGAGCAAAAGAAGATCATGAAGCGAAACTGGCTCGTTTTGGTAATCTAGCCGAGCAACAACAACTCTTGGATAGGAAAAGGAATGATGTAGAAATACTAGGAAAGGAATCAGGTAAGCTATGGATATTAAGCACACGTAATCTTCTTAGTTCATCATCTCCCTTGTCTAAAAGTAGCCAATTGAGTACAATACTTTCAATACTGGAGTGGGAAAGTTTATAGCACTTGGTAACTTTAATTTGCCCAAAATATACAAAATTAATGTAATGTTCTATAGATAATACATGTGTAAATATTCACATTAATCAATGTTCTTAAATTATTTACTTTTTTTGTTAGAAATAACACTGCAAGCTTCAAAGCAAGAAGTTAGTACTCTCCAACAAAAAGTCAAGGAATTGAAGGAAGAGTATGACAGATTGAAAGTTCTTCTTCAACAAACCCAGCAGGCATGGTCAAAGCGAATAAAAAACCACACCACCTTTGTGATGATAAGTGATGCAAGTAACAGCACAAGATACTGAAGACGCAAAGAAACTGCAGATGCCTTAACTTATATTCATGGTGGAGAAGAACCAGCAATCTATGGAGCATGGGATTTTGTTGCTGCCAATGCTACAAAAGAAGTCATAGATAAGTTGTTTTCTAATTACAAGAGAGGGAGGTATTTACAGGGGGTATTTGGAAAGGCAGTAAGTCAGTACAACAATTCTGAACAGGCATTAAAACAAGCTGTTGCAATGAAGTATCAAAATTTTCTATCTAGACGTAAATTTAAACTAGTTTGGAAAACTCAAAGTTCAGTATTTAATGCTGAAAAGGAAATTTGGCTACCTAGAAATTTGAAATGTTTAGATGTTGACATATCTTTGCCTAAAATTGTCAATGACTTGAAGGTAGATAGATTTGTGAAAGGTCTTGATACAGGCCATGTTTCGCCTATCCCAAACTATTCTGGTGTATCCCGCACTATTACAGGTTTAGTATACATCATTTTACACATGTATTTAGTATCACCTCGGGTTTAGAATCAAATGCTGTGGTTTAATGAGAACAGAGATCATTTTATTTTTCAGTTTTCAGATGATGGTGCCCCAGAAACAAGTGAGCTTGGGATGTGCAAAGGTAAGGAGTAGAGACTCACACTATTTGCTGCATTGTTTAAGTGTTCCAGAAAAAGATCCCATAATGGCAGATCTCTGGAAACAACATACTGATGAGATGCTTGTTCTTGAAGGCAATCTTGTCAGTATAGCTGGCCATCAATGCACTATTGAGTTCCAACCTAGTGCAGGTCAGTCATGGCAAAGCTGGGCAAACAATGAGCTCAATCAAGCTGCAACATACCCATCCCCCTATGCTAATGTATACAAGGGTAGTCTGAATAGAATGGGTCAGTCTATTGGCTTCTCAGAGACTGATACCTGGAAACCCCCAACCTTAGCAAGAAGGGAAGAAGACGTAAGAAAACTTGAGGCATTTAGAAAGGGTTTGTCAACAGAGTGGACACATGCCCAAATTCACAGCCGAGAGCCAGTTTTCATGGCAGAGAATGGTATAAGACAGCTCGCATTGGGAAATTTGCTGATACAGGCCGAGCCTGTACATAATGAAATTAATTCTTGGCAACATATGCTAAATTTAATTTACAAAGAAGCATTGCACAGGGGAGTTGTTGATATATTTTTGAAGATATTAAGCTCACCAGTTAAATTATATCTGTGTGATGTTGTTGAACAAAGTGTGGTAGTGGAGGCTCCTGGTTGTGGTCTGGCTTTTGTTGCCAAGCAAATCAAGGAGCACTATGAAAACAAAGATTGTAGAGCAAACAATCTCACCTCTAGGTTGATTGGGAGACAAGCTATAGCGTTGGCAAGGTATGGGTACCGGTTGGTTGGTTGTTTGCAGACAGTTAGTGAGAGTACCTGTGAAAAATTGAAGAGGCAAGCTTGAGGAAAAGCAGTGGAATTCCTTAGAGATGCTGGCACTTTGTTTTAACAAAGTTTATACCAGCCCACCAGAAATATTGCAGCTGAAAGAGTCATTGACAAAATATTTTAATCTCTTGGCATTGTTTTTTCCTTCAGTGAATATTACAGTATGGACAATGGCATATGCCCTGCCATATAATGCTTCCCTGCTTTATGATCAATATAAAGTAGGCTATGGCATTATCTCACTACAGGCTAAATAATCCAATCATGCAGGCATAAAGCATGATCTTGCCCTAACTAATCGTTCAAAGGCTGTTGGCAAATTAGGAAAATGGTGGCAAGTTATGCGGGCTAATTATGTCAGAGCTTTTTATTTGCCAGAGCATCATCCTATGCCCTCAATGTATGTCTCACACTATGAATCACGGGTCCCCCCTCATGTTAAAGATATTCTTATCTGTGAATGTGGGAGGGAGAAAAATGGTGAAGTGTTGCAATGTTCTTTTTGTTAGCAATGTGTGAGGTTGTCCTTAAATGTGCAGAAATGCAAGCCCTTACTGAAGAGGTACTTGTCATATTGAAGCCAGTAAGTTGTTCTTTGTGCGCTGAAAGTTGTTCTTTGAAGGATTCTCTGATGATATTTCTCTAGATGCTCATGTAAAGTCAGTACATGTCCTGCAAACTGGCACAAGGTCTCTTATTGATCCAAGAACTCTTTCGGTTAAGCAACTTCGAGATGAGTTGAAAAGGCATGGTTTAAATGTGGTAGGAAACAAACAGCATCTATGCAAGAGACTGGAAGGTCAATTCAATATTTATTAATTATTTTCATTACAGTATGAGTGTATTATAATTATATCATAATATCTAATTATATATCCTGATACAATAATATATAATATAAGTATAAATACAGTGGTGGTCACAAAGTTGTGCTTAAATGCAAAGCCTAATCTCAAGCTGTTAGTTATAGTGTAATGTAATTTTTTTAGAACAAACACTTCCAACAAACTGTGAAAGCTCTTTTAAAATTAAGTAATGGTATCAAGAAAATTGAAAGCAATACCCATTTCTACTGTTCTAACAAGTCAATACCATATTTTACACTGCAATTAAGCAGCTGTTTGCAACCACTGTATAATGTACTTGTACAATACTACATAACTACACAATTTGTTAATCATATATATGTATAGTAATTATTACCAATGTTTTGGTGTATTTATCTTTTAGGTAAGTGTTTATTACAGTACTTGCCTCTTTTTCCTCTCCTGCTACTATGGCAATTTTGAAAGACAGTTTCATGATTTATGCCATTCATTTGCAATGACAATTATAAAGATTTTGTAATATAATTTTGTAATATAATTTCAGTATTTAATAAAATTGTGAGTACACAATTGTGGTTTGTTTTGTGTCAAAATTGCATGCAGTAATACACATGCCTACAGTGTACATTGATAGAGTATTTCCTGCATAATACAGAATTCAATAAGTTTTTATCTGATGAATAAAGCAGTTTTAGCTAAAAAATATCCAGTCGATAGAACTTATTCACAAATATGCAATGCTTAGGAATAGATGAAGTGCCATGTTGATCTTTTATCATACACCCTCTGTACATGTCTGTCCTAGTGGTGTAACAAAGGGGAACAAGGAGGAGTACACACCCCACTTTTAAATGGTACCCCTCCCCCCACAAAAAATGCAAGAAATTTATTTTTTTTGTGGGGGAGGGGGCTGCTGCTGGATACCTCCTATGTTCCTCCTCCATACACTCCATAGTTTGAGTCCTGGCTAAGAGCTATTGTAGCTTGCCAGATTCTACAGTAGCCTAATTAATTTCATGCTGCGAAAGAGATTGGCACTGTCCTGCGAAATCCATTAGTGCCAGTCTCCGGTGTGGTGTGAAAGAAATGAATATTGCACACCCGAGGCTGGTACTAACAGATTTTCCAGGACAGTGCCAGTCTCTTTCGCGACATGAGATTAGGCAATGGTGAGTGTTCTCGCATGCAGAAATATTAAGAAGATTTGGTTGAACAAAATTAGCTGTTAAAAAAGTAGCTCTTGTGTGCAGCTGGCTACAAAGCCAGCTGCACACAAGAGCTACTAGGTGTAGGTGAGCTAACCATCTTGCGAGGCCGTTTGCTCAGCAAGATTCTTTTGTGTGCGCACATCATTTTTCATGGGAATTTTATCTTGCAAGGCTATGAGACAAAATATATCTATTGTGTTTGATATCTGAGAATCTGGCTAAGCAAATGGCCTTGCGAGGTTGACTTTTAGAATATATGTATATTACTATATTTTCCCTATTTAACTATTTTACTGCATGTAAGTTCACAAACAATCTTGATTCATGAGGGCCTGTAGACTAGTATCCAACACAAAGTTGTCCGACGTGTATCGCTGTATATAAAACGAAATTGTCAAAGTTTCCTTTTTCATACAGTAATCCATGCAAAGTGGTGTGATACTAGTAACAGCTATGACCGATGTGCCATTGTAAACAGACAGCATCTTTTTCCCAGGCGTTTTTGATGGTACCTTCTTAAAATGTCTGAATGCGAGAACACTTTCTCCAGAAAATCTGGCAGGCGAAAACAGTTGAGACGCTGTGTTCATAGTGCTGATTGTCACATATTGTTTTGAGCCATCACTTTTACTCTGTGCGTCGCCAGAATACCCTCTCACCAAAACAAGAATATGTCGGTAAATAGCCCAGGGAATTGCCATCGTCACAGGGTTTATTAAACCAGTAGCTTTAGAGTGCGACAGCTTGTTTCGAAAAGCCTTCCCGATTTGCTTCAGGTAGAAGTCGATCAGTGGGCCAGCAAGCTCAAGTTTATTGCCGACAACTTCCTCTAGCAAGCCATCCATTGATCCCATCCCAAAATTTGGTTTTTGCTTTCCCCCTCGCACTCTTTTCAGCCACTGGCCTTCCATGGTAAATTTCATATCAACCGCCAACATATTCCAAAATTTCCCCCCCCCTATCGGTGTCATTTCCAAGCAATTTAAAATCCGCTATTGTTTCGCTCGACTCACTCCTTGATAAAATGCCGGCCATTTTGTTATGTGTTTACGGGATACACTGCTGACAATATGCGCCCGCACAAGTGGGAGAATATTTGACGGTACTGACCAACGTGTATCTTTATTACGCACCTCAGTTTACCGTATACACGGACAACAACCCATTAACATACGTCTTAACTTCAGCGAAGTTAAATGCATCGGGGCTTCGATGGATTGGGGAACTGGCGGATTATAATTTCAATATTCGGTACCGTCCTGGTAAAGCGAACATCGACGCAGACGCTTTGTCTCGGATGTCTATGGACATGGAATCATATATGGAGACTTGCACAGAGGAAACGACACAATCAGTACTAGCCGTGACGTCAGCAGTTCAGCTACAAAACAAAGGTTACATTCCGTGGATAACTGCGTTGACTGATCATCCACATATTTTAAGCGAAAATATCAAGGAGACCAACAACACGTGCGTCAGAACCATCGATCTAGCCCACGCACAAAAGAAGGATCCGTCAATACAACGGGTGGTTCATTTAAAGCAGAGCCATACCACTCTATCACCAATAGAAAGACAACGGGAGCCGCTAGCAGTACGACAACTGCTACAAGAATGGACAAAACTGACTGTAAAAGACAACATTTTATACCGTAATGCCGGATACAGAGAACAAGTGGTGTGGCCACGCCATCTTCGTCAACATGTTTACAGGGAACTGCATGACGAAATGGGACACCTTGGCCACGAGCGAGTATGTGATCTAGCCCGAACCAGATTATACTGGCCTCGTATGCAGTCCGACATAACCCATTATGTGCAGAACGTCTGCCAGTGCCTGAAGCAGAAGCCGCCTGCAACTACACATCGGGAACCTCTTCATCCTATATTCACTTCTTCGCCATTTCAACTGATTTCCATCGACTTTCTACACTTAGAAAAGAGTAAAGGAGGGTACGAATACATCCTGGTCGTCATGGATCACTTTACACGCTTCGCCCAAGCCTATCCGACGCGAAATAAATCAGCGAAAACCACTGCAGAGAAAGTCTACAGCAATTTTATACTCAGGTTTGGTTTTCCACAGACCATTCACCATGACCAAGGAGGAGAATTCGAAAATGAATTGTTCTACCAACTCGACAAACTTTGTGGAATTACACACTCTAGGACCACACCTTACCATCCCCAAGGAAATGGACAAGTCGAACGCTTCAACCGCACCCTCCTGGCCACGCTCCGAACCCTGCCGGAAACGTACAAGTCTCGTTGGTCCGACCACTTGAACAAGCTAGTGCTCGCCTACAACTGCACCAGGTGTAATTCAACAGGGTTTTCGCCTGACTATCTCCTCTTTGGAAGACATCCCCGACTGTCAATTGATCTCATATTTGGTTTCAAGTCGCTGCCAACGGGCAGGAAGTCATATAGTGCATATGTGGAGAAATGTCGCCAATCGATGCAACAAGCTCACCAACTTGCGACACATAAAGCATCCAAGACTGCCGCGCATGGGAAATACCAATATGACAAGAAAGTCAGAAGTATTTTACTTCAACCTGGTGACCGTGTCCTGGTTCGGAATGTACGCGAGACTGGGGGACCAGGAAAGATTAGAGCTTATTGGGAACAAGACGTGTATGTGGTAGCTCAACAGAAAGGCAAAAACATACAGTACCTGTCTATTACGTCCAACGTGAATCTGGCATTGGGACGTCACGCACGTTACACCGTAATATGCTTTTACCTTGCCCGCATCTCATCGAAGAAAATGTAACTGGCAAGGGAGCAGCGAGTCGACCAACTCCATACCGAAAAATAACAACAAAGGACAAATACAACAAAGAAAGGAAGAAGAGGGAGGATATGAAGATAATGATAACAAGGAGCTCCCATCATTCATGCCAACAGCCCTACGAAGTAACTACGGAAACCAGCCGGACAAGAGCACAGAACCAGAAGAGAATCACGTTAACGCTGGACGGACTGTAGTGAACCACACAGAAGAGATTGAAGAAAATGATGAAAACATGCATGAAATGTCTTTTGACCGCGCAATTGCATCCTCAAAAAACACCCAGGCATCGCCACCGCCGACCGAGCAATACAACAGACCTCGACGATGCTCCCGGAGAACAGACATCGGGTACAGCCGCCGAAATACATGCAACGTTCCCCCCATTTCTTCCACCACCAGACGCTCCTGTGTTTCAACCACCGTATGCTCCTGTGTTTCAACCACTGTACGCCCCGGTGTTTCAACCACCGTACGCTCCTGTGTTTCAATCACTGTACGCCACGGTGTTTCAACCATCAACCATTGCATATCCCGTATATTGGCCTTACCAAAATGGCAGTGGGTGTGTGTACCCAAACGCTGGTCCATACAGAGACTTCACAACTGTATATTGAAGATTTGAGAAACCCCCCCCCCGACACTTTTCAAGTTAGGGTTAGGGTTACCCCCGGGAAATTCACATTTTTGAGATTAGGGTTAGGGGGTTCGGGGGGGGAAGGGTTTCATTAAAAACCTCTTTATTAAACAATTTCCAGTAACTTACTGGATACAATGCCTTTACAATTGCAGTAGTTTATTGGCGACAACGTGCGGATCGGCTGAGTTCGGAGAGAACAAACAAATATATTTGATATTTAGTATTCTTCACTAAAAGTTTTGAACAAATTATTAAAGCAGTCTACTAAGTGACTGGGTAACATATATATATATATATATATATATATATATATATATATATATATATATATATATATATATATATATATATATATATATATATATATATATATATATATATATATATATATATATATATATATATATATATATATATATATATATATATATATATATATATATATATATATATATATATATATATATATATATATTTATATATATATATATATATATGTATATACTATATATATACTATATATACAGAGGTGGTTGGACAAGTACCACGTGATATTGTCGACCAATGAAATGGCTTATTTTCTCATCGTTTGATCGGCTGAAAATTTTGCATTGGACTTAGAATACCGAATATTACGCTGTTGTCATTCATTTTTTTCTTTAAAAAAGCAGCGATATCGTTTGATATATTGTTGGACTATCCATATCTGCAGGATTTTGCAAGGTAAATGCATTTTTCTACTTTATTTTGATGGTTTATGTAGGTCGCGTCGCGCTAAGCGAAGACCCCACTTCCGGTTTTTCAACAATCTTCAAAGCAAAAAATCTCGAATTCCCATGGTTCGAATTCTCTAATTTTTGCGTAATAAGTTGGAGAAATGTCTAATCTTGGGTGCTATGGAGGCGATCCCCAGCGATCCCCTTACCGTTTTCGAGATATTCGCCGTTGAACCGACCATGGTATTTCGGCTTTCGCTAAGATGGCGCTTAATGAATTTAAGAGAGCCTTTCGCCACTAAAGTTTGTTTTCTCAAGAATTTTGGAAGTTTCCTAATATTTAGAGCATTATTCCTTTGAGTAAGTGTAGAATGAGTGGTGGACAATTATTAAAGAGTAAAATTTGATATTTGTCTGTTTTTACGGTTCAAAACGCTGTATAAAAACACCATCATTCTGAAAAAATTGTATACATATCACTATAGGCCTACATACATTTGTAATTATTACAGAATGTACTGAACTTTCTTAAAGATCTGCTATATCTGTATACAGAACTGATACGTATAGCTATTTTTCATTTATTAAATAACATTGTGTTCCATGACATCAGTATTATTAAAAATGTATGTGTGGATTATTTGTAGTTTATTGTTGGTCATTGTTGTTGTGAATATAAATATATTGTAGTTGTAGTATTTTTTGCTTAGTATTGCTAATTTGTTATAATTTGTTGTTCGTATTATTTTTCAGTATACAAATATATATTATTCCTTTTGCCAGTGGTCCCATTTCAACTGAGTCAGTGATATGAGAAGCAAGCTGATGGGTGGGGAAGTGTACACTTTCAAAAGTCCCTTGATGGCCTTGAGGCACATGTCTTCTGATGAAGAGCTTTTTTGTTGCAAAAGGGGCTCTAACCAAGTGGGGGTGGGGTGGGGGGTGCTGGCATGTGCCCCTGTGTCCACCCCTGAAGTGAATACAATAGTTAGGCATTGGCTGTACACTACAGTCGACTCTTAAGACATGAAAGGGTTAATAATTCCATCTCACATCCCATTTTTTACAGGAAGTGAAGGTATACAGTACAGATGTCAGTGTTGGAATAACTTACTTTGGTGGAGTGCCCAGGCACAAGCACCAGTCTGAACAGGATTTTTACAATGATAAATTGATGGATTCTCTTTTACTAAATAACATTCAAATAATATGTAGTTTGAAGTTTTGCATATGTTGTCATGTTGTATAATTACATAAGGCAATGCATAATAATTGTGGACATAACTAATAAAATTTTACAGAAGTATTATCTCGCATATTATTGATACAATCCAAATGCTGGGTCTCAAAGCCTAATTAAATGCCTGGATATTATTCATCCCTTTGCCTTTGAGTGCTACTGCATGTACATACTAATAAACAGTGAACTATGTCTCTAAAACAGACACCCTTGGACTGGACTTTGTCTGTCTTATAATAGTTCATTCACATGTCTACCTTAATACAGTAATTTTTCTGATGCCCTCTCTAAATGTGCCAAAGTTGACGTTTTCGTGGCAGATGGGGGTGGGGGTGGGGTGCATCACTGAAAAATGTTGGACCAATGTTAAAATGTTGACAATGCCCCTGATTGAATACCTGTATCAGTATCAATACGGTAGTGCTTTAGAAGTAACCAAGATCAATATTGAGATAAAATGTTTTAATTTTATTCAAGTTCCTTATTTACATATATGTTGAGGATTCAGGAAATGCACTTTATTTGATAAAATAGAAATATTTGACCGTTATATACCAAATTTATCAATAGATTTTGGAGGAAATCCAATAAATTATCTCGATTTTGAATTAACCTTAATACAAAGAAAAATACAAGATTGTTATTGAATAATAAATTTTAAGCTAGCTTTATTCACAATTTTATAAAATTTGGGATACAAGTACAGTAAATATAAAGGAAACAAGAGTGTTTTATTAAAAAAATGAACATCCTCCCCGCCCTCCCCCCCCCCCGGATGATAGTTGTATCTGGTTGAACCAAATAATTTGCGACTTTAGCCCTAACACCACGTGTAGTTATCACGTGACCGCATATGTAAACAAAGCGCGAAATGCGGACAAAGGAGAAAGAAGCATGGTGGCCACGAAGCGATGTGCTTGGGGTACTTGTAAAAATGACTCGAGATATCCTCATCTGTTAGTTAAAAATGAAAACGGTGATACCGTTCATTTTCTTCGTTTTCCTGCTCCAAAAAGGTCACCTGAGAAGAGACTGAGATGGATTGTAGCATGTCATCGTGGAGATGCATTCGAATGTAAGAAGGATAGCTACATCTGCAGTCTGCACTTCGTAGGCCAGAACGGGCCTACACTAGAATACCCTGACCCTATATCAGCAACGGTTAATGAGGAAAAGGTGATTTGGTCTTTTGCTTTGTTTAAAAGTATATTTCGCTCTTAGCAGTCATTTAACAAGTGTTACTTCAGTTTAAGGTAAAACGACTTCAGCGCAAACGCAAACCATCCAAAGAACGCATACATCTGAGTAAAAAGTACCAACGTACCACCGAAAGAGAGGCAGCACTTTCGCTTTTAGATCTTCAGTCTTCGCTGGTATTAAGTCACCAGACAGAAACCGAAAAATTGGCATCGGAAAGTGTGTTGGATTTGGGGAGAACTTTTCGACTTCGAGGCAATACCATGCACAACAACACGTGTGAAATGGGTGACGAAAAGTCTGAAGAGACGGCTAATGCATGTTTAAATCCATCATAAGATATTGATATCCATGTACCACCAAATACAGCTGTAGAAAATGAGCAGAGAAATGTCACTACACAGGTAAACGTGCGCTGTTTATATCTTGTGATGTATTAAACTTATTTAATAGGTAGTAGTGACATTTGATGCATTAAAACATTTGCATGCTTTGTTTATTATTATATAGACAACATTACATGCAACCGACATTAACTCCTACAGCGACGATATTTTAAAAGACCGTAAAAAGTTGCGAAGATGTTTATTTATGGCCACAGTTGAAAACCCAAAACACACATACCACTACACAGGTTTGTGATTACGTTTTGTAACATATGTTACAAAGGCCTGTTCCAAACGTCGCTCTTCTGTGC
>CAXIUP010000025.1:227500-297500 GCA_964035015.1 Corallium rubrum
ATGGAAGGAATACTATGACCCCGTGTATACAGGGATATCAAATTTAAAAGTCTCCGAGCAATCATAGATTGCACAGAGTTTTATGTTAAAAACCTTCCCTACCATCCAGCCAGCGTTGCACCTACAGCCAGTATAAATCCTATAACACTTTTAAATTACTGGTGTCCCTATCACCCATTTGTCATTTTAATTTTGTGTCAAATTTGTATAGTGGCTGTACCAGTGACAAAGAAATTGTTCGAAGAAGTGGTTTCCTTGAATCTGTGCAGTCTGGTGATCGTATAATGGCAGATAAAGGATTTAACATCCAGGACTTGCTGGCAGTTCAGAATTCATATTTAATAGCCCCTCCCATTATGGCTAAGAACAAGACATCAGCACGTGCATCGACAGCTACAAGAAGAGTTGCAAGAGGAAGAGTGCATGTAGAATGCATGATTAGGAAACTTAAGTGTTTTAAGATTTTACGGGGTGCCATACCATTGACATTCAAGGCTTATATTACTTCAATTGTAAAAGTTTGTGCTGCTTTGGTAAATTTGCAACCAAGTTTAATCAGATTCGAAGATTAATAGCTTCTTAGAAACAATAACCAGCTGACTAGCTTCTTAGATTGTGAAGGAATAATAGGGTTCCCCACTGTTTTCTTGCTTGGGATCTTTCTTTTTTCACCTCCTCTTTGTTGAACCAAGAGTGAGTTTTCCTGATGTAAGCATAAGGATCATCTTCATAAAGCTCTAAATCCTAAAAAAGGAGTTTGTTAAAATTGTTTTTTTCTTTTTTTGTTCTAATCCTGTAAAATAATGTTGTAAAATTATTCTTTTAGCTTTGGAGAAAAACTAATTATGCACCTGCAAAAAATACTTTAAGAACCAAATTAAATAGAAACCACAGTCATTGCCTGAACTGGTCTGTTGTGGAACCTGTAACAATTAACAGACAGTATTAATTGTACATTTTCTCCATCTTACACGGCATTAATAAATTTACAATTTTATTAATTTAATTGTTAATAAGTCAGATTACCTTTAGGACATGAAGAGGTAGGTTGGAATGCTTTCTTTTAAGATTGTTTATAGAGCACACGTGGTCCATATACCTATGTATCACAAAGAAAGAAAATCAGAATTTTTGCACCTTTTGCAAATTTGAATTGATTACCTTGTAGTCATGACATTACATATTATACAACCAAAAGCTGAGACACTGTAGATAATTACAAGGTTGATTGGAAGGGAAACTAGCTATTAAATCAAAAATATTACCTAGTCACAAGATTAAATTCGTTTCTTCGGACAGAATCATCCCAAGTCAATAAGTCAAACACTAGAATGTGCCTAGGAATAGAATTACACAAGGAGATGACATGTTCAATGCAGGCAATTCTATTTGGAATTAATTAATACATACCATGGAGTAATAATCATGAGTAACCAATGCTCTCTACATTGAATTTAAAAAAAAGTCAAGGTGTTAAATGTACAGTATATACAATTGTACATGTATAACAAACTAAGACATGTGCCTTCTTGAGCAGTGGGTGTAAACTAAAGTACATGCATACCAAAATGTCATCTTACCTGCGCACGATTGGTATTACAACAAAATCTTCTCGGTAGTGAATGGGCTTTAAATACTTTTCAGCAGCTTTAAACCGTTCACTTCTGAGGAGAACAAGAAAATATATACCTATGTCTACTATATTACAATTGTACAGTAGTTCACTTATTTTTAGCTGACATTTTCTGAAAGTTTAAATACATGTACATGTACCTTGTGGAAGTGAACATTCCATCTTGTTCCCCACAAAGTATTGAGTAGAATACAGTATCAATAATTGGAAATGGACATGGTTGTTCTCTAAATGTAATATATGTACTGTAAGAGCAGTTAACAATGTTACTGTAGTTAAGTCAGAGTTTTATTGTTATCTAGGGCAGGGTGGAGAAGGACTATAGCTATAGTATAAGTTTAATATCATTTTCTAGAAATAAATTACCTTAACAACATAGTGACAATGTTGTCATTCATCATTTCACCAGCAGCTAAGCTCCTATATCGTGGTTGTTAATAGTGACTCCATTTGCAGCAAAGGAATGCACTTCATTGTTGTTGGTCACATTATCTACAATGATTGGTGACTGATTTGATCCTGGAAAAGCCAAAGATACGAATAGTATCATAATATTGAACACTGGATAATGCTTGTTTGAGGAACTATGATAATTACACAGTACTGTGTAGTAGTTTACATTAATTATAAAATGCATAGATTGTTCCTTATAAATCATAACTTACCATTTCCACCCTGTCTACAGCAGGTAATGTTTGTGATACATTGGCTTCAGTATTACTAATCTCTTGACTTTCTATTTTAAAGACAGGAGTAAATAAAAAGAAACATTGAATGGTCATTTTTTGAATAAAGATTTAAACTAATGTAGCTACATTAATAATATATAAAACAGGAGCAAGTGTATCAAAGTTAAAATTGTTTTAACCAGAGTGTAAGTTTGGTATATCTCATGCATAATGCATATACTATCAGTACCTTGGTTTTGTGTACGAATATTGCCCTCCACTTCTGTCATCATGAGTGGCACAACTTGAGTGATCCAGAATTTCTCCAGTTTGATACAAACAGCAACCATAAATGTTGAATCATATGGTATCTCAACACAGTGGATGCCTTTTCTTGTCCAAACAACAAAGTCACAAGAGAACAAACCAAGAACATACATTTGCATTTGCATTTGCACCTGATGGTAATAATGTGAACTGGGTTTTAGCTGAAATTGTTCACTGACCAGAAATCCTCCAATCTCTGCAGTTAAAAATGCTTCTTTCGGATTAAGATCCTTATGGACCCATGGACATTTGTATTCCACAACAACCTCCCTGCAATGACAGACACATTCGCAGCTTCTAACATTGTCCACACTTGCACCCATAAATGGTTTATTCTTTGAAATTATGAATCCATGATTCCTAAGTTTTACTTTGTAATGCACATGGTTTTGAATCCGCAAATATGAATGCCTTGCACTTTCTTCATGTTTTAAACCCCATTCTCTCGGGTTTTGGGGATCATCTGGTAGGGTTTTCAGGGATGAGATGTGACCAGGTTGACTTGATGCAATGGTTTTTGCAAGTGCAGTGACAGATGAACCATTACTACTTTTATCAAGCGTTGTCTGTCTTGTGACCACATTCTTGCATTTGGATGCAGTGATAAAACCCTTCTTATTGGTGTACCACTCTTTGCACTGCCATTGGGAGCTTGTTGCAACATCAATTTTTTTTATTTCATCTTCATTAAAACTCAGGGAATCTAAGAACTTTTCTGGACTTAACTGGATGTTTTCTTTAGTGTACTCTTCCAATTTTTCTTTCATGATGCCTTGGCCTTCTTCCATAGCTTCTGCTTGTGGTTCCTGTATGTTCTTTTCTGGTAGATACAGCTTTTCCCAAAGACGTAATATGGCAGGAGGTGGCGACACAGTGGCACTCAATTTCTCTGTGAAAATCTTGAGCTCCTCGTTTGATTGAACTTTACGATATTTCTCTTGTCGTGGATCAAAATCAATATTTTGGAGCCAAGTGTATCTTCGTTTTCTTTTCTTACTTGACGGCAGACTACCTTTAACTATTTCTAAGTCTTTTACCTCGCATGGTGCAGTACTTGATCGTGGTCTTCGTATCCATTGACAAGAACCGCTTGTCACGCTCTCGTTTCCCTGGGTATTTAACAGATCCTCCAGTGAATACATTGCAGCGGCGAGGTGCTTGCATCCACCATCTCTGCCACCCCTACATTTGCCAAAGGTTTCTAACACGCTACCTGTGTTTGGCCCTCATCCTTCCAGAATAAACCATAGGTCATAATAATCTTTTCCATCATCAGTCTTTCCTCGCATGCTTGGTAAAACTTTACCAACGTAAACATGAACTCCTGAGTCAAGCAGTTTTACTGTCTGTAATGATTCAACGTACCCGTCGTCAAAAAGTCGATAGTCCTCATAGGATTTGTAAGACGCAAGTCCTTGTTTATCATAGTCGGTGGCGTGGTAGATTAGGTGATTGAAGATGTCGTACAAACCAAATGGCGGCGAGTCGATAAAGTTATTTTGGGTTTTCATGCCAAAAGGATCTCCGATTTGCATATCATGAATATTTAAACGCTGTTGAATATTCTTCTCATTGTCGTCCCTTTCAAAATTTGGATCCAGGGGAAACATCATCTCTTCGACAGCAGAAGCTATTACAACTAAAGCAGGCTTCAGGTAGCCATTAACAGTAACACCGCGCTCTTGTAAGAACTTCTTCTTAATCGACGCCACATTCATTGCCGTAAATTTCTCTCTGATACTCACATCAGACATCCTGCTTGTTGGCTGCTCAATTACTACTCTAATGATTCCAATACAGAAAATATAACTCGAAGGAGACTTGTATGTACGCAAAGCTGTATTAAAGTGTAAGCACCGAAAACAGCATCCGACGTGAAATCGACGCACATTGTCCGCATTTCGCGCTTTGTTTACATATGCGGTCACGTGATAACTACACGTGGTGTTAGGGCTAAAGTCGCAAATTGCTACAACAATTAGAAGTTTACAGTAATATTGCAGAATGCAAAACATTAAACCACGGAAAATGCATCCATCATAAGGTTAGAATGGGAAGAATTTGAGAGGGAAATCATTAACCACTAACAACAAATAATGTTGATTTCTCACCTCAAGTTTTTCTCAGCTCCAGTGAGTCGGTACTAACGAATCACACGTTGCACAGCACAACCAAATCCTTCTTTGTTGTAAATATCTAATTTGTTTCTGATTTGTTCCATTATTTGTAACATAAAATGCGTCGAATTCAAATGAACTTGCGCTATCTTGAATGCCCATCCGCCATAACGCCATTCTCACGAATATACGCCAAATAAAGCACAATCTGATCATATTAATAGTCTATGATAACCACCAATTGTTCTCGTATTTTGCTGATCATCAGATTTATCAATTCTGGATCAACTGTGACGAGTTTTCAAACGTTTTTGCGCATCTAGTCCACCGGGCAGAGTTCGTTCCTCGTCTGAGGTCAGAGGTAGAGTGAGACGCCCACGCAAAAATGAAAGCCAGCTGACCATGATGCTTTGCGCGGCTTGTCCAACCTCCTCTGCTATATTTATACTATATCTATATATTATATCTATATACTATATCTATATACTATATATATACATATACTATATATATATATATATGTAAGATAAGTACTGAATTGTTCGAGTACAATCTTTTCGCAAATCTTGGAAGTTACGGCAAGGAGAGATATCGGGCGGTTGTTTGACGCTGTTTCATGGTCTCCCTGACTATGGGAGTCACTTCCGCTTCCTTCCACACAGTAGGAAATGTGGAAGTACGTAGTGAGCAGTTAATTATTTCTGTTAATGGTCCTAGGATAACAGGGAGACAGTCCTTGATGATCTGAGCGTTTATCTTGTCTGGTCCAGGGGACTTGTTCAGTGGCAGAGATGAAATAACTTGGCGTACTTCTTCGCTGGTTACTGTATAATATACTATATATACATTAATAATATACATGACAAAATTACTGCATCCTGATTGGTCGAGAGGAGTGCAATTTCAATGAAATACAGTGCAGAAAAGGTGTAATTCAGTGCAGAAAAATGAAATACAGTGCAAATTTCAATGTGTAATAGGCCTTCTGATTGGCTAATAAACAATGAAACTCACAGACAGCCAATGAAATGCGATCTCTTAGGAGCAGAAATTTTGGAAAACAAGTTGCGAGCTAGTCAAAACAATGGCCGGCGTCTTCAGTAGGTTTTCTCTGGCGACAGAAAATACAATACAGGAGCTAAAAAACAGCTCTAAAAATGAAAACACAGTAAGAAGTACTTCGTTCTGGATGAGTGTATGGAAGACGTGGTGTGTTAGCAAAGGAATTGTAGATGAAATCCAAACTATTCAGCCCGAGGAGTTAAATAATTTACTTGAGCGCTTCTATGCCGAAGTAAAAAACAAACGCGGCAACGACTACGAGCCAGAAAGCCTGAGAATAATGATAACAGCGCTAGATAGACACTTGAAGGACAAGGATTACAGTCTTTCAATTGTACGAGATAGAGAATTTTTCTCGTCCAAGCAAGTGTTAGAGGGAAAAGCAAAACAACTACGCCAATCTGGACGAGGCAAACGACCAAACAAATCAAGACAAGTGTCACAACAACAAGAAGAAATACTATGGGAAAGCGGGAAATTCGGTTGTAAAAGCCCTGTAACACTCATTCAGACCATGTGGTGGCTACTCACCCAACATTTTGGTCTTCGGGGAAGGCAGGAACACCATGGAATGAGGATGGAGGATTTCCGTTTTGTAAAAGGTGACAACGGCCTTGAGTTTGTAGAATACACCGAAGGACCAACCAAGACCAGACAAGGTGGTTTAACATCAAAACAAAGGCAATTCCAGCCTAAAATGTTCCAGACCGGAGGTGAAAGATGCCCAGTTGCATTATTTCGAAAGTATCTAAGCCGAAGGCCTCCAACTTTGCAGCGGAGTGGTCCATTTTATCTCTCGGTAAAAGGCAACAGACGAGCCAACGACGAAATTTGGTACAAAGTTCAGCCAATGGGAGTCAATAAGATTAACTCGATGATGAAAGATATTATCGCCGGAACAAGCCTCGAGACGAGTGAGAAGAGGTTTTCCAATCACAGCGCCCGCAAAACGGTAGTAAACAAGATGAAGAAAGCCAATCTCGAAAGGTCGGCCATTGCCAAAGTCACTGGCCACAGAAATATCCAGTCTTTAAACGACTACGATGAAGCAGATGAGGACGAACAGCGAGATCTTTCGTGCGCTATTTCGAAAAGAAATAGACAAGGAGAACAAAATCCAGCCCCTTCATCTATCACCAGTGCCATGATTTCACACATGAGCTCTCAAGCACATACTCTGATGAACTCTTTCTCCAAATGCCAAGTCACATTTAACCTCAATAACAAGACGTCTCCCGTCATTAAGCAACGTAAACGGCGATTCCATTTCCTCGACAGTGATTCCGACACCGATTAATTAATTGAACAGTTTAGCCCGTTTTTAGCGGCTCAAAGAACTTTTTAAAACATCACAACACGTTGTTTTGACTTAAATAATATTGATTTGAGTGAATAAATTATTGTGCACGTGATGTACGCGCGTGACGCAACTTTGCATAATTTATTTATCGTAATTTTGTCATGTATATTATTAATAAGTAATAGCATGGTTTTGAGTGCAATTTTGGAAAAAACATACACTCGTGAGTTTTTCAAAGACCTCAAATAGCACTCGTCCTTCGGACTCGTGCAATTTTGATAGTCTTTGAAAAACTCACTCGTGCATGTTTTTTCCAAATTGCACTCAAAACCATGCTATTACCTATACATATACTATATACATATATACATACATATATATATATGATATATATATGATATATATATATATGATATATATACTATATATATATACTATATATATATATATACTATATATATATATATATATATATATATATATATATATATATATATATATATATATATATATACTATATATATATACTATATATATACTATATACTATATATATATATATACTATATATTTATACTATATATATATATACTTATATATACTATATATATATATATATATATATATATATATATATATATATATATATATATATATATATATATACTATATATACACTATATATATATATATATATATATATATATATATATATATATATATATATATATATATATATATATATATATATATATATATATATATATATATACTATCTATATACTATGTAATCGAGTGAAATGCCCAATATCATTTATAATATACCCAATTCTCTCCTGGCATTACCACCTTATTGTATATACAGAACTCGCGATCAAGCTCTCGGCAACGGCCTCCGTGGCTCAGTGGTCAGAGCATTGCACTAGAATCGCAAGGTCGTGGGTTCAATTCCTGCCGGAGGGCCGGTGTAGTTGCATTTTTCGCAACTGCTCCCGGTTTGGTCTTAAAATGTATATATTCTACACTCGAATTTTCCTTCACCCTAAATCCTTATAACTTGCTATGTAATCGAGTGAAATGCCCAATATCATTTATCTATATACTATATATATATTTACTATATGGCTAAGCTTGTTTTCAGGTCCGTACGCTAAATTACGCACGCTGATTGGTTCCTGAGAGGTCGGGATTTTACGATATTGACCTCCCGGTCAATACGCTTTTTTCTCGGACCGCGAATTTAAAATAAACGACATTGGTAAAGGTAAACAATAATTAGAAAAGAAAAATGGACAATGAATTTGAAGAACATTCGCCCAGTGAATTTTACTACCCAGGAGAAGTAGAGAATGAAAGTGCTACGTTTCGAGAGAAAGTTTCCAACGAAGAATGGGAGAAACAAAGACAAAATGAAAGTGTTATCAATTTGGACAACGAAGTTAAAAACAACAGCCAAGAAGAAATTGACACGTTTATTAACGCCCCAAAAGCCAAGAATACATGTATAAAAAAGAAAAACTGACATGAGAACATTTCAGCGATACGTAGAGTCAATAAACAAAACTGGAGAAAAAATTGAACTCTTACCTGCATCCGAGCTCAACCGCCTACTTTGCAAGTTTTTTATAAATGTCCGGCAAATAAACGGCGACGAGTATGAGCCAAACACCCTTTCGTCCTTCCAGAGAAGTATCCAAAGATATTTAAATGATAACAACGCCAAACTAAATATCCTGAAAGATGTGGAATTTGAGAGGTCACGAAAAGTCCTGGCTGCCAAACGAAAATCCCTTGTTAACCATGGCAAAGGAAACAAGCCGCAGGCTACAAGAGCCTTGACCGATGACGAAGAGGAAACTCTTTTCCAAACAGGCCAGTTCGGCGATAGTTGCCCAGAAACCTTGCAAAGAACCATTTGGTGGTTCTTATCAATGCGTTTTGGTTTTCGGGCGAGAGATGAGAGTCGGAAGCTTTGTTGGGGCGACGTCGAGCTCCAAAATGATCTTCAAGACGGTCGTGAAATGTTGGTTTGGTTGGCAGAAAGAGGAACGAAAACCCGGTCAGGCCAGGAGCAAGGTCATCGGAGGGCCTTTCAACCGAAATTATACGCTACTAACAGCGACAGATGCCCTGTACAATTCTACAAAAAGTTCCGAAGTCACCGCCCAATTGAAATGAATGTTCCAAGTGTACCTTTCTACTTATCGATTAAACATAATCACAAAATGGATGATCAAATCTGGTACAAGAAGGCTCCTCTTGGTAAAAACAAAATTGTAATTTCTTGTCCAAAGCAGCAAGAAAAGCACACTTACAACAAGGCAAGGAGCCAAGATTAGCAACCACTCTGTTCGGAAAACATTTATTTCTATTTCTTTTTTCTTTTTTCTATTTCTATTTCTATTTCTTTTTTTTCTTCTTTTTTTTTATCTATTTCTATTTCTTTTTTTCTCGACGCTGACGTCCCTGAGACTTATGTTGCACAATGGAGTGGGCATAAAAGTATCGACAGTCTACAGTCGTATAAATCTGCGAGCCAACAACACCAGCGAAGAATGGCTTTGACTTTAAGCAGGAGTCAACAAAGATCGGAAACAGATATGCCATCCCAGTCACGCTCCTTTCCCACGCGTTTGAGTTACCCAGAATCAACTGAAGATACATTTCGTTCATCTGAAATAACAAGTCAAGTCTCGCGAAATTCTTCCCTGTCCGTGGCCGAAAATTCATTCAGTTCTACCAACGGTCTCACACCAACACCAGCCACCGCAGCGGAGGGCCCGATTTTTTCCGGATCAAATGTTCACAGCATAACTGGATGCAATTTCCAAATCTACCGTGGTCCTGTGACTATTGTCCAGAAAGAAATCAAGAAACGCCGTCGACTGGTAATCGAAAGTGACGAGGAAGATTAATAAACTTCGCAGTGACACTGGCTTCAGTCTGAGTGAATATATTTCAGTGTTTTCGTAACAATTGTTCACCAATACTCCAACTGTGTACTTTTAAAACTTGTCCAAAGTATTATCTGTTTGCAGATCCGTTTAACTTTGTCGTTGCATGCTTTGATGAATAGTTTTAGTTGCACGTAGACGCTTTTAATATGCACTGTTTGCTCTGCTTTTTTCCCAAGAACGTTCTGTCGGGCAGACCAGTTCAGATGCACTTCAAGCACTTCGCTGGCTTCATATAGTTCTAGCCAATCAGAGTTTAGGAAGCCATTATTCGCTTTTTGTATTGGCCAATCACAGCAAAATGACGTAGTTGTTTACAAGCTTGTAATTTTAATTTTTATTCAAAAGATTAAAACGACCTTTTTTTAAGAATGTCTCGCCCGATTGTGAGTGTATTATAAGGTAAAAAGATAAAGCCATATAATAAATTCCTTATTAACCTCGTTTGCTCGGTCTATACAGGAAAGTATTTGCCTTCGGTTTTATCGCACAAACCTCGCTCCTTCGTCGCTCGATCTGTACGGAAACCTCAGGCAAATACTTTCCCATACAGACCTCGCACTCGGTTAAAAAGTTTCTAATATATACTATATATATATACTATATATATATATATATATATATATATATATATATATATATATATATGTATATATATGTATAGTATATATATATGTATATATATATGTATATATATGTATATATATGTATAGTATATATATATGTATATATATGTATATATATGTATAGTATATATATATGCTATATATACTATATATACTATATATACTATATATACTATATATATATATATATATATACTATATATATACTATATATATATATATATATATATATATATATATATATATATATATATATATATATATATATATATATATATATATATATATATATATACTAATATATATACTATATATATATATATATATATATATATATATATATATATATATATATATATATATATATATATATATATATATATATATATATATATATATATATATATACTATATATACGTGTGGGTTTTGGTCTACGAAACGCGCAGAGTGCTCGATAACATATAGTTAGAGCAAATATAGATTTTCGCTTACCTCAAAAGTCTGCTACAGGCTGTTTCATCTAAAAAAGAATCTTCAGGCAGAATCTGCCTGAAGATTCTTTTAGATGAAACACCTGTAGCAGACTTTTGAGGTAAGCGAAAATATACTATATATATATATATATATATATATATATATATATATATATATATATATATATATATATATATATATATATATATATATATATATATATATATATTTTTCGCTTACCTCAAAAGTCTGCTACAGGCTGTTTCATCTAAAAAAGAATCTTCAGGCAGATGACAATTTTCGAAAACAGGGGGTGCTTATATCCTTCTTGTCGGAACGTGGGAGTGTGGGGGCGAAACAATACATGCATTCATGGCTTTGTTGCGCTGTTTGCGCGGAATTTGTTCCGATGACGACATTGACTGATAATTTCTGCTCTTTTGTTGAGTAAACAATTCTTGTTTTTATCTTTCAAAATATAAAATTTTTCTTCTAAACATAAATTACATCGTTTTGAACCTCCCGTATACGAAATAGAATGTTTTAAAATTTGCCAATTAATACTAAAATCCTTATTGTTTTCTTTCAATGCCCAAATATATTTCGAAAGTTCGGTGTCGTTTGCATGCTTTTTATGCTGAAAAGATTTAGTGTGGTTGGCCAATCGCTCTTTGAATGTGGTTGAAGTCATGCCAATGTAATTCTTGATCGTGTTTGTGTTGTTTACTGTGACTGTTGCTTTGTATACTATGTCCCTAGTCATGCATTGTTTTCTAAGTGGACAATTCGTGTTTTTCTTACAATTGCAACTGCTAGTGTCCTTATCCTGTGGCATGTTATTCCTAGATATGTGTGCATTGTGTTTAGTGATTATTGACTTAACATTGTTCATGCAGCTGTAACTTACTTTGACTGTGTTTCTGTTAAAAATCTTATGGAGCTTGTGGTGTGGTGGGAAGTGCTTGTCAATTAGGTTTAGGAAATTACGTCCTATGTTTGTGCTTACACTCTTGCTAAAAGGTGGGTTGAACCAAGTGATGTTGCGTTGCCTATTCCTGCGTGGTTGCTGTGCTGTGTGTTGAGTGTAGCTAAGATCATGATCAAAGTTGCTGTGCCTAAGTGCGTTCTGATATATGGGTGCAGATTCCTGAAAAACTTGTTCGTCTGATGAGAGAAGTGCAATGCGCTTGTTGATTGATGCAGGTAACTGTCTTGTGATGCTTGGTGGGTGGTTAGAGTGCTTATTTATGTAAAGCGGATCGTCATTGGGCTTCCTATAGGGCCTATAATTTCCATTGTTAAGGTCGAAAGTTACATCTAAAAAGTTTACTATGCGTAAATTTGATTCGGCGGTAATTTTTAGGTCAAACTGCTCGAAAATTTTGTGGAGTTCTTTCCTTGTTTTGTCTGCTAAACGTGCTGATTTACTTTTTATAATAGCTAAACCGTCATCTCTATATAGGCCAATGCTTTCTTTGCCAAACTTCTTACTTAGGTGATTTAAAATGAAAAGGCCTACTAACTCACAAACTTCCGCGCCGTCGAAACAACCCATGGTAACGTCAAACAAACTATTGCTATCTTTTTTTATCCATGAAATTCCGGTATTGAAAAGGAGAGATTTTCTAGCGTGTTTTATTATTGAAATATTGTTTTCAGTTACAGTAGCCAAATTCGAGGCCCAAGATAATGCTTGGTCCAATAGTTTTTCAGAAATAGACGGATAGAAATCGACAATGTCAAACGAAATAAAACTATGTCTGTCCTTATCTTTTATATTGCCAAACCACTCAATTACTTGTTTTGTATTTCTCCATTGGTTTAAATTCAGTTTTTGTCTCAAATTAGAATTAATTTTGTCCAAAATCACCTTACTTAGTTTTCCGGATTCGCTTTTAGCGGGGTTAATTAATCGGCATTTTGGATTGTTTTCGAAATTTTCTTTGTGGTCTTTTAAAGATATAAATGCTTCGCGTTTTTTCATTTTTTCAATTTTGTCGCCGATTCCTAAACTGTTCGAAATTTCTTTTAGTTCCGAATCAATTTCATCTATAGTGTCCTCGGATCCATGCTTATATGTTTTTGTGATGTTGTCATGTAGGAGCTTGTTGTATGTGTCGAGCGGGGTTTCATAAATGTTCCTAGTTTTGTCTGCAAAAATGAAAATGTTGGGAGATGAATTAATTTTCTTTAAATCGGTAGCCAAACATTTCTGAAACTGGTTCGTATATGGCCGAAATTGTATATTTTCGATGAGTTTTATAAGGTCGTCTTCGAAAGGTTTTATTTCCGGGATAGAAGGAGGTGTTTTGTTGGACGCAAGGCCGAAAGGGTTGTTTTGGTTTTCTCTCTGTTTGTTTTTAAGAAAGAAATTGGCTTTCCATCTCATACGTTTTATTACACTTTCCACTTTTTCAATCAAATTCTTCAAATAAGCGTCCTGTGATGGTATTGGGATATTCTTTAGTGAATAGTCAAATCGAAATTGCCGCATTTTGAAGTTAAATAGAAATGAATAACGTAAACAAGAGTGCACAACCGATATACGGGTGCGAATATACGTGTGGGTTTTGGTCTACGAAACGCAAAGAGTGCTCGATAACATATAGGTAGAGCAAATATAGATTTTCGCTTACCTCAAAAGTCTGCTACAGGCTGTTTCATCTAAAAAAGAATCTTCAGGCAGATGACAATTTTCGAAAACAGGGGGTGCTTATATCCTTCTTGTCGGAACGTGGGAGTGTGGGGGCGAAACAATACATGCATTCATGGCTTTGTTGCGCTGTTTGCGCGGAATTTGTTCCGATGACGACATTGACTGATAATTTCTGCTCTTTTGTTGAGTAAACAATTCTTGTTTTTATCTTTCAAAATATAAAATTTTTCTTCTAAACATAAATTACATCGTTTTGAACCTCCCGTATACGAAATAGAATGTTTTAAAATTTGCCAATTAATACTAAAATCCTTATTGTTTTCTTTCAATGCCCAAATATATTTCGAAAGTTGGGGGTCGTTTGCATGCTTTTTATGCTGAAAAGATTTAGTGTGGTTGGCCAATCGCTCGTTGAATGTGGTTGAAGTCATGCCAATGTAATTCTTGATCGTGTTTGTGTTGTTTACTGTGACTGTTGCTTTGTATACTATGTCCCTAGTCATGCATTGTTTTCTAAGTGGACAATTCGTGTTTTTCTTACAATTGCAACTGCTAGTGTCCTTATCCTGTGGCATGTTATTCCTAGATATGTGTGCGTTGTGTTTAGTGATTATTGACTTAACATTGTTCATGCAGCTGTAACTTACTTTGACTGTGTTTCTGTTAAAAATCTTATGGAGCTTGTGGTGTGGTGGGAAGTGCTTGTCAATTAGGTTTAGGAAATTACGTCCTATGTTTGTGCTTACACTCTTGCTAAAAGGTGGGTTGAACCAAGTGATGTTGCGTTGCCTGTTCCTGCGTGGTTGCTGTGCTGTGTGTTGAGTGTAGCTAAGATCATGATCAAAGTTGCTGTGCCTAAGTGCCTTCTGATATATGGGTGCAGATTCCTGAAAAACTTGTTCGTCTGATGAGAGAAGTGCAATGCGCTTGTTGATTGATGCAGGTAACTGTCTTGTGATGCTTGGTGGGTGGTTAGAGTGCTTATTTATGTAAAGCGGGTGGTTAGAGTGCTTATATATATATATATATATATATATATATATATATATATATATATATATATATATATATATATATATATATATATATATATATATATATATATATATATATATATATATATATATATATATATATATATATATATATATATATATATATACTATATATACTATATATATATATATATATATATATATATATATATATATATATATATATATATATATATATATATATATATACTATATATATATACTATATATATACTATATATATATACTATATATATATATACTATATATATACTATATATATATATATACTATATATATATATACTATATATATAACGCGTTCCAAAGTAAATTGGGGTTTTCCAAAGTATTTTTTTTTCCGCAAAAAATGAAATATTTGACGAAAAATTACACTCGCTGATTATTACAAGAAGAAATAACTAAATTCTGCGGAAAAATATTCAAGCATAATCAATGTCAGCAGAAAATGTAATATTTATTAAAATATGCGAAATTTTACAGAGGTTTCAATGCATAGACAGAAATTGCGAATGTCTAAGAAAACTGCTCCGAATTTCGGAATACTTTTTCCATTCCAGTCAATAGAATTTGGAAAAAATTGCGAATTGCAAAGAAAAGTTGTTCCGAATTTCGGAATACTTTTTCCATTCGAGTTATCCGAATTGGGTAAAAACTGCGAATTACGAAAAAAAGTTGTTCCGAATTTCGGAATACATTTTCCACTCGAATTAAGCGAAATTGGTAAAAACTGAGAATTGCGACGAAAAGTTGTTCCGAATTTCGGAATACTTTTTCCATTCGAGTTATCCGAATTTGGTAAAAATTGCGTGAATTGCGAAAAAAATTGTTCCGAAATTCGAAATACTTTTTCTATTTGAGTCAACAGAATTTGGTAAAAATTGCGAATTACGAACAAAAGTTGTTCCGAATTTCGGAATACTTTTTCCATTCGAGTTATCCGAATTTAGTAAAAATTGCGAATTGCGAAAAAAATTGTTCCGAAATTCGGAATACTTTTTCTATTGAGTCCACAGAATTTGGTAAAAATTACGAATTGCAAAGAAAAGTTGTTCCGAATTTCGGAATACTTTTTCCTTTCGAGTTATCCGAATTTGGTAAAAATTACGAATTACTGTACGAAAAAAATTGTTACGAAATTCGGACTACTTTTCCTATTGAGTCAACAGAATTTGGTAAAAATTGCGAATTGCAAAGAAAAGTTGTTCCGAATTTCGGAATACTTTTTCCATTCGAGTTATCTGAATTTGGTAAAATTTGCGAATTGCGAAAAAAATTGTTCCGAAATTCGGAATACTTTTTCTATTGAGTCCACAGAATTTGGTAAAAATTACGAATTGCAAAGAAAAGTTGTTCCGAATTTCGGAATACTTTTTCCATTCGAGTTATCTGAATTTGGTAAAATTTGCGAATTGCGAAAAAAATTGTTCCGAAATTCGGAATACTTTTTCTATTGAGTCCACAGAATTTGGTAAAAATTACGAATTGCAAAGAAAAGTTGTTCCGAAATTCGAAATACTTTTTCTATTTGAGTCAACAGAATTTGGTAAAAATTGCGAATTACGAACAAAAGTTGTTCCGAATTTCGGAATACTTTTTCCATTCGAGTTATCCGAATTTGGTAAAAATTGCGAATTGCGAAAAAAATTGTTCCGAAATTCGGAATACTTTTTCTATTGAGTCCACAGAATTTGGTAAAAATTACGAATTGCAAAGAAAAGTTGTTCCGAATTTCGGAATACTTTTTCCATTCGAGTTATCCGAATTTGGTAAAAATTACGAATTACTGTACGAAAAAAATTGTTCCGAAATTCGGACTACTTTTCCTATTGAGTCAACAGAATTTGGTAAAAATTGCGAGTTGCAAAGAAAAGTTGTTCCGAATTTCGGAATACTTTTTCCATTCGAGTTATCTGAATTTGGTAAAATTTGCGAATTGCGAAAAAAATTGTTCCGAAATTCGGAATACTTTTCTATTGAGTCCACAGAATTTGGTAAAAATTACGAATTGCAAAGAAAAGTTGTTCCGAATTTCGGAATACTTTTTGCATTCGAGTTATCCGAATTGGGTAAAAACTGCGAATTACGAAAAAAAGTTGTTCCGAATTTCGGAATACATTTTCATTCGAATTAAGCGAAATTGGTAAAAATTGCGAAATGCGACGAAAAGTTGTTCCGAATTTCGGAATACTTTTTCCATTCAAGTTATCCGAATTTGGTAAAAACTGCGTGAATTACGAAAAAATTGTTCCGAAATTCGGAATACTCTTTCTATTTGAGTCAACAGAATTTGGTAAAAATTGCGAATTGCGAACAAAAGTTGTTCCGAATTTCGGAATACTTTTTCCATTCGAGTTATCCGAATTTGGTAAAAATTGCGAATTGCGAAAAAAATTGTTCCGAAATTCGGAATACTTTTTCTATTGAGTCCACAGAATTTGGTAAAAATTACGAATTACTGTACGAAAAAAATTGTTCCGAAATTCGGAATACTTTTCCTATTGAGTCAACAGAATTTGGTAAAAATTGCGAATTGCAAAGAAAAGTTGTTCCGAATTTCGGAATACATTTTCCATTCGAATTAAGCGAAATTGGTAAAAATTGCGAATTGCGACGAAAAGTTGTTCCGAATTTCAGAATACTTTTTCCATTCGAGTTATCCGAATTTTGTAGAAAATGCGGATTACGAAGAAAAGTTGTTCCGAATTTCGGAATACTTTTTCCATTAAGCGAAATTGGTAAAAATTGCGAATTGCGACGAAAAGTTGTTCCGAAATTCGGAATACTTTTTACAGCCAAGTCAACAGAAATTTATAGAAATTGGGAATCGCGAAGAAAAGTTCTTCCGAATTTCGGAATACTTTTTCTGATCAGTTTTCCAGAAATTGGTAAAAATTGCGGATTATGAAGAAAAGTAGAAAATTTGTTCGGAATTTTGGAACACTTTTTCCAATCAACTCAACAGAAATTTGTTATCAGAACAACAACAGGAATTGCGAACAACGAAGAAAAGTTGTTCCAAATTTCGGAAAACCTTTTCAATTGGAGTTAAAACTTGCGAATTTACTTAAATTACGGAATTTCGGAATATTTTTTCCATTCGTGGCAACAGCAGGAATTGCTAATTAATGTGAGAAAATGCCATTCCGAACACTTTTTCAAATTGTGTCAACAGAAATTGACAGAAATTGAGAATTGACGAAAAGATAGAATGCTCCAAAATTCAGAATCATAATCCATCTTCATCAAAAACAATGCCTAAAATGGCTAATTAAGAAGCAAGAGAGTCGAAGCACGTTAGGTGTCTTTCACAAGTTCACTAAGTTTCCTCTTGGCCATGAATTCAGTATCTTCTGTCGTTACCAGACATAATGCATTTCTGTTCAGGCTTAAAGCAGCAACGACTACAGAAGCTAAAATAAAATAAAATAGAACCAATTAACATACTGTATTTCTTGCGGCAATTAATTTTGTGCAATAGGTATAATAACACTTGTTATTTTATAGTTCTGGGGCTTTAACGTCAGTTGAACTATTTGTGGGGTCATGGCCTGCTACATAGAGGGGGTGGGTGGTCCTTTAGTTAGTACTTACATTGACAGACATGAAATGAAAATTAAGTTTGTCTTATTTGAAAGAACACTTAAAATGATAGGAGTAACAGCTTTTGCAGTTTTTCATTTCCTCGCTTCGTTGTTGAGATATTTCAGTTTGTTTGATATGTAAATTAAACAACTTGAGTTATCAGAGGTCATATATCTTTGCTATTATCAAACATAATCACTTGAAAATTCTACATGTTTGCATGGCATAATGTGAGAGAAACACACACACATTACTTCCTCCGAATTAAGTTTGGTTTGATAATAGCAATAGCAAAGATGTATATAACTTTCTCTGATAACTCATTATGCACATGTGACATCAAGTTGTTTAATTTACATTTCAAACAAACTGAAATATCTCAACAACGAAGCAAGCTAGGAAATGAAAAACTGCAAAAGATGTTACTCTATATCATTTTAAGCTATTTACAATATTCGTGTCCGTGTTGTATTGTGTGGGTCCAGAAAATATCCATACTCCCCCCACGGAAGGTCACTGGAAATTCCGAGGGGGAGGGGGGGTTGAAAGGCTAAAATTTCCGAGGGATGAGGGGGGTTCATGAGCAGCTCCTTTTCCAGGGGGTGAAGGAACACGAAAAGCACGACGTAATACTTAATATGATGCACGCTGTTTTGAAAAAAAAAGAGTTCCTGTCCATTGAGATGAGGTTAACATCATAAGCTTTAAGATTTCTGTTTTTGCTTTGAGTTTGCTAGCGAGAGTTTGCTAATCCCCAGAAGACTGACGTGTCTTTGAAACGAAGCAAGACTTAGTCAAAATGGCGGACATGACAGGAACTCGTCCCCAGACTCCCAGCGGTGTCTCGTTTTCGTTCTCATCGAACGTATCACTATGAAAAAATCGCCTTTGTAAGCTCGCGCGTGCCTTTTATTTGTGAGGGATTTATTATCACAACCACAAGAAAAAGATCTGGAGGGAACTAACTGGAAACCTGGCTGGTATAAAGGAGAAATTCAACGCTTTGACGAGGAAAATGATGCTATTTACATTTTTTATTTTATGGATCGATCAGTTTACAGTCTGGATGCAACTGGGGCTCTTGTGGATGGAATCATTCGCCCAACATAAATAAGCAACGTTTTTGACAACATGGACGTCAGCCAAAAGCTAGCGTACCTTATTTTAGCGGTGTTGTTTATCATAACGCCCGAGTAGGCAAGTCACAGACTTCAAATACCTCACGTTTTGGCACTGTGTTGATGATCGCTACAAATGGCCACAAACGCCGTTTTTAATCCAGTCCACTCGCAGCCAACTGATGTCCGTGTTGTCAAATAAGCGAATTCAATTTAGAAAACGTGGAACACTCAGTTGAAACTTTGAAACACACATTTTTATTCATGAACAACATAGAACAATTCAAACCAGATGGTGAAGATGTGAAAAGTAAAGAATTATACATGTAATAACAAAGTGTGCGTTCTTTAAAATTTATGAAGATCGAGTTTATAATTTACTGTACTCTTAAGCTTAATAATAAAATGTTATCGTACATTTTGCTTAATTGAAGCTACGTTTACACGGTACCGGACGAATTCGAGACCGGTCTTGAATTCGTCCTATTTCGCCGTGTAAACAGGCAGAACCGGACGAATTCGAGACCGGTTACGACTTTTTCTTCCGTGTAAACAGGCGGAACCGTACAAATTTTTGACCGGTCAAAAACTCGTCTGGTACCGTGTAAACGACGGGGTCTGAGGCCCCGTTTACAAGATACCGGACAAATTCGAGACCGGCCTCAAATTCGTACGGTTCCGCCTGTTTACACGGCGAAATAGGACGAATTCTCAAGGCCGGTCTCGAATTCGTCCGGTACCGTGTAAACGTAGCCTGAGTCTTCGTTTTCTTAAGAGTGAAACCTTTGGAATTTCCTAGGGGGGAGGAGGGGTCCATGTTTAAAAATACTGGAAATTCCTGGGGGTTGGGGGTCACCAAAGACCCCCCTGGAATGGAAATTCCGGAGGGGTGGGGGGGGGGGGGCGGGTGAAAACCAAAATGTCTTCCGTCGGGGGGGTATGGATATTTTCTGGAACCACACATTGGATATGAAAAGCTCTCACCTTCGGCTCGAGCTTGTATATCCAATACAACACGGTCACTCATATCATATTGTAAACACTACATATATATATAAATATATAAATATATATATATATATATATATATATATATACAATACATACAATACATACAATACATACAATACATACAATACATACAATACATACAATACATACAATACATACAATACATACAATACATACAATACATACAATGCATACATACATACTGTACATACATAGATACACACATACACACACATACATATTATACATATACATACAGTAGAAAACTTTGTTGTAAAAACTATTGGCAGAGCATAAGAAAAATGTTTATTAATTCAAAACAAAAACCTGAAAAAAAGGTTTAACGAGGGTCTGTAAATTAAATGAGATACACAAATGATAAATAAAACAATAAAAATATTTAATGTGCAGATTTCTTACCAATTCGACAACTTTCAACGCATTTGTTTGTTTCTTGTTTGGGGTTAATGGTCACCTTTTCAACATCAAACTTTCGCTTTGATGGCATTGTCAATTGGTTGATTAGAGTTGCACTAGCCTTTGTTTTCCCAGTAAGGTCATCACTGGTATCTTCAGAGTCCAAAGATATTGCACTTGTTTCCTGGCTACTTTCACTTGGTGATAGCTCAACTAGGCACTGGTTACACATTTCCACCCATTCTTTCTCGCGTTTTACCCCAACAATTTCTTTGAACGAACCGTGACTTTCTGACCAGTTGTATTTGCTTATATTAAGCGCAGTCTCAATTGTCTCTCCAAGTTGCCCATTTGAAAAAAAAAGCTAAAATAAGCAAATAAATTATTAGTACAGTACACGCGAGTCTGAATTTTATCTCAATTCCTTTCTAAACCAATAAACAAAAAGATATCCGATTATAAGCCACCCAAAACCCTTATCAATTTGCTTATTATTTTATTACCATTTCATAGCGTTTAGCGAATAACTAGTTGTTTTCGAGTTTTGAAACAAACGTTGTCCAATCAGACAACTATACGTTTGACAGATCAAATCAATAACTCGAAAACAACTAGTTATTCGCTAAACTCTAGGCGGCTTATTAAAACAAAGGAGAGCGCCTTGTCGGAAGTGGTAGAATTAACTAAGAGTTTGGGTTTTGGTCAAGGGTCGAGTGTCGAGTGTCGAGGGTTGCAAGTCGAGGGTCGAGGGTACTTGGTCGGGGGTCGCTAAAATTTACGCACATAATTTCCTTCTAGCGGCACAAATAAAACTTCGACGTATAGGCTAGACAAAAACAATTGCGTCGGAAGATATATATATTTTTTGGACATTCGATACTATCGAATGTCCAAAAAATATATATATCTTCCGACGCAATTGTTTCATGGCCAGAAATCGAGGACATTCAGCGGCAGTGGCCTGTGGGCTCAGATTTAGATGGAAATATTAATTTGAAGATTCTGATGGCTAAATATCGATCATTTCGGCTATAAACAGAAGTCTATAACAACAAATTAGAGTTATTCCCTAAAATGTCTTATTGAGCCATTTCTTACCCAAATATCAAATTACAAAAGGTTTAATCGTCTAGACAGGCCTGTACACTCACAATATTAAATTGCCGCAGAAATTTCGGTGATTATTTCTGAATCCACAGTCTATAACAATGTAAATAATACAGCGGTAAAGACCATGGGAACCCCTAGCAACAGTGCTTTTAGCGATCAAGAACCCGAATTGTCGAGCAATGTTTTGCTTCTTCACGCTTTCTTGGCGCTTGATGGATTAAATTGCAACGACTCTGCAGCATGAAAACCCTATATTTCAAGTCGTTTGGGAACAAGTTTAAATACGTTGCAATGCCTTTTAGATGTTGGTCAAAACAAAGTATTGTCCACCTCGAATGCGTCTAGATGTGGGCCCGTGCGAAAAGTCGAATATATGTTGCCAAATTTGCGTCTAAGAAAACCTCACTTCGGCAAATCTTGTGGATTTAACAGGTGCGTATATACAAGGTAAGAGGTAGGAATATAAGCTTCTCGGGAACAAATTCAGCCTTCACGGATTGACGCCAGATTTTCAGGAGTTGAAGCTTGCCTAATTTGCTAATCTTTTAGATGTGGGCCCGTATGAATTCTTCACGGGATCTAATAGAAAATGCGTATTGTGAATTTTCCCCCATCAAATCTATTGAAAGCCGCCATCTTGAAATTATTTGGGAAGAGCCAAACGCGCATGCTTGTCAGCCATGTTGTCCTCGATTTCTGGCCATGGCACGTAGCCTGATACGCACGCGGCAAGGTGTTTTACTGACAGGAAATATTTGGTAATGTACATTAGATTTTGGAAACAGGTCGTAAATCGTAATCATACAAATTCTTGGTTTATGAAACAACTTTACTCGTCCGGAAAAAGACGTCTTCGAAAGCCATGCAGGAAAACTTGAATCAGACCGTCTTCACAAGTCTTCCAAAACATTGAAGCATCATCCACTTTGCTTTTTAATTCATGATATTATATATTTCAAAAATATTTTTAGCATATTTTACGACCCTCGACCAACTACCCTCGACCCTCGACTAGCAACCCTCGACACTCGACCCTCGACCAAAACCCAGGCTCAACTAACAAGACGGCTTGATTGTGATCAAATGCATGCAGCAAAGTGCCCACTTTCTTGTGCTAAACAAGGTGTTAACAGGGAGCAAGAAGAATGCGACCCGCATTTCGATAATCCTTATTATTTATTACACTGTGGGCACCTTCTCTGTTGCCCCACGTGGTTGCCCTGATCCAGCTCCAAGCAGGACTGGAATCTAAACCTTCCAAACGCGTATAAAAGGACGTATGTATCTAAAGACCAAATTTGCTGCGATCTATCTCCTTTTGACACATGTAATCGAATGAATTGACTTACGAATATAATAAATCACCTGTGAAATCGGGCCGGCGGGCCTTAAAAAGTCATTCAAATAGCGAAGTGTCTGTGCGTCTATAATTTATTCCTGCATTTTCAACATTAGAAAATTGCTCTTTAGCATTCATGATTCATTTGAGATTCAAATTTGTTTTTGTTTGTCTGAGTTTTGGCCTATAAATAATAACTGTGCGCAATGTGAACACAGATATAAAATTAGATAGCAGCATTACGTGAGGCAGCACTTCACTTGCGATAGTAACTTCTAGTCTAATTTCATATCTATATTCATGCTAAGGAATAAAATAGCGAAAAGTTACCTTGACACATGGTTTCTCTTTGTATGTGCCAACTTCAGCCAGTGTCAGCTTTCCAAAATTATTTTTCTTTTTCCCGATTCGCTTCCCGTCAATAAACACGTAAGCCTTGTCTTCCTCAATGCGAATCGACCATTTCGTTGAAGGCATGATTTCCAACCAAATTCAGTAGAAACAGTGAGTGAAAAGACTGAAAGCGTTCCAACAACCTTTAACCAACTGTCACAGGCGCAAACAGTTAAACTTGGAGCAGAATGTGAACCATGGGGTTTTACACCTATACCTCTTTCCAACCAATAAAAGACAAGCGCCATAGTATTGAATGAAATACTATATTGATGGCCTACAGTCTGGTATAATTAGGGAAAACATGGAAACAAAAATTTAAATCTTTTTGGGCTGAGACTATTTTAAAAAGTATGCACTAGAATTAAAAGATACTTCATGTAAATTCAGTGTAGAAACAGCAGTCGAAATACAGTAAGGTTAGATATACTGCCGAAACAGAGAACGTAAGGAGTCTAACCAGGTCTAACGTTTCGAGCGAACGCCCTACGTCAGAGAGAAACCGCATTTTGAAAGAAAGTAAACTTTCCAATATATAAACGTTAACAGAGTTACTCTCTGTAAATAAAGTTAATGAAATCAGGTTCAGTATTATATTTTAATTAATACACAGTCGAGAGAGAATTTGTTGAACAACAACAGGAAATCATAATCATTTTTATAATGCCGCTAATACACCAAGGGTGGTTGGTGACTGACAAAGTAAATGCGTGTTATGTTAAACCTGGGGTGTTTCCTCAGGACTATATACCTACACATTTTGGTGAAAAGTATGTTTCAAATGACTGTAAATAAAGTTAATTAAATCATATTCGGTTCTCGAAAGTGCAAAACATAATTGTATGTATAAGCATACTTGGGCCTGCATACTTAATAATCAGGGGCAGTCAGGGGTGGTTGATGACAAAATAAATGAGCGTATATATTAGGAGTCTCATATTAGTAGGAGTCTGCCAAAAGTCGGAAAGTGTATTCCGCACAAAAAGTTAAAGGTTTTAAAAAACCTCTATAGATTGTTAACACAATTAACCTCCTCCGGAACTCCGCTCCAGAACTCATGCAGAAGGTTGTCAACAAGTAGAGACGGATGACGCAAATCGTTATGAGATTATTTCTTGGGGCGCTGTTTGACGAAACATCTGAAAAACCGCGCCCCAGAACTCATACAGAAGGTTGTCAACAAGTAGAGACAGATGACGCAAATGGGGCCCTGTTTGACGCAACATCTGGAACATATAACGCCACAGGCACACTTGCACAACCCCTGAACCGCATCAGCTTGTTACAGTTATCAGTTATTGGCAATGCCTTCCTTTCCTGGTGATGTAATGCCTTCCTTTCCTGGTCATCACCAGGAAAAGACGGTGATAACAGCTCGTCAGTGTTGGCTTTTGGCTTTTCGAATTCGCCCGAGTTTTTACCAGACGAAGTTATTCGTTGCGACATGCCAGACCAACAAGACAGGGAACAAGACGCCGTAAATTCCTCCGTGTTGGCCTTTGGCTTTTCTAGCCCAGAAATTTTAACCCAGACTTCCAAAGACCACGTTGTTCGTCGCGACACACCCGATAAAGGAGACGACGACGATGATTGCTCTTCAGTATCAGTGTTCGCCTTTGGCTTTTCAAGCCCACGCACTTCAACCATGTCCATGTCTTCCCAAATTCTTTGCCGCGATACACCAGAGAAAAAAGATGGTGATAGTTCTCAGCATGATTATTCTGGGTTTTCATCCTCCTCAATCCAGAGCAATGCTAGTGGTAAGAATGTCTATACTTTAATTAAGTCTATATGGTTCATGTTTAGTATAAAATTGTTAATTCCTAAAAACATTTAAATGCTATTGGTTGGGGGTTTTTTTAGGCCAGAGCTTTCCTTCTGACAAAACGCCAATTAACTCAAATTGTGATGCACAGCTGGCGATGCGCAAGGGTTTTAAAAGGACACTGGAATTTGATGAGAGTACAGGTATATATATATATATATTTAACAGTTTACTATGAATTAGTTAGCTGTAGAGTTCTTATTCTAGTGCTGTATACTCCTGTAAACATTATCAGTGTCATTGATGAGACTTAGCCCTGTGCTAAACGTCGAACAATAGAAGAATTTAATTCAGGCGAATATTACTCCAGGAAAGTGCGACGTATAAAGGCGGTTTTCCACTAGGCGAAAAATGTCGCGCGAATCGAGATTTTCTTTTGTCTCGTGGATAATTAGCCAAGACAAAAGAAAAATGTCGAGTCGGTCGACAAATGTCGCCTAGTAGAAAACCGCCTTAACTCGATTAAATTCGACACAGGAATTAAATTCGTCTATATACATGTTCGCGCCTGGAGTCAGGTGGAATTAAGAAGTCGTTTTCAGCTCAAAGGAGTTAAATCGACGTCGCAACAGACGAAGTTAATT
This sequence comes from Corallium rubrum, assembly GCA_964035015.1. Classification (NCBI taxonomy): domain Eukaryota; kingdom Metazoa; phylum Cnidaria; class Anthozoa; order Scleralcyonacea; family Coralliidae; genus Corallium; species Corallium rubrum. Next base: position 253,754 of record CAXIUP010000025.1, read on the forward strand.
CCAATTAATTAAATTCCTCTATTGTGCGACGTTAAGCGCAGCCAACCGCCTCGCGAGGCCGTGTGCGCGTGTGAGACAAATATATCTAGTTTGTTTGATATAAGAGATTCTTGCTCAGCAAATGGCCTTGCAAGGCGGTTAGCTCAGCTAGTAGCTTTCGTGTGCGTCTTTGAATTGAAACCGTAACTGGTCAGGTACGCCTATGAGTACACCTCGGTGTTTGTTTGTTTGTTTGTTTGTTTGTTTGTTTGTATATCATGTGAGAGAACCTACTTATACTCATACTGTACATGTACCGTACCATTTTGTCAAACCCTCTACCATACAACAATTCTAACTTGCATGATTTTGAAGTTAATGCAGCTATACAGTAAAATTGGACTATTGTGTTTTCCTTTACACAAATAATATTTAGTAGCAAGTCAGCCGACATGCTGGTTCAAGGATAAAGTGTTTTTTGTTGATAGTCGTGATGGCTGTAGGGATTACCAAAGCGGTGGAGCAATGGAGTTGTACGACAATGATTTTAAGATCCATTACTGGAAAGGTTCTTATTCTAAACAATGGAAACAACATATGGTGAAACAAGAAAGGAGAAGTATACCGTGGACTGATGTATTACTAAAAGAATCGATGTGGCTTTGAACTTGATGAGAATTCCAAACTACCTGAAAGTAGTCGTAAGTACTTAAAACGTTGGTACCGTGAGGAAAATGAGAGAGAACCTGAACCAGAAAGAACAGCGTAGCATCTAGTTAATAAATAAATTATAATATGGTTAATTAATACATTATAGTATGATTACTTTGAGTACAATTTTGAAAAGAACATACACGAACCAGTTTTCAAATAATTTCAAATGAGTGTTGCTCAAGAAATCATGCTATGACACATATTTATAAAGGTGCATTACACTCTGTTCTGCGTGTGTTGATGTATGAAACTAATGGTTACATCATTATTTATGGAAAAAAACCTGATCATTTAACATTGTAAGCTTTTCTTCCTTCCTCTTCATTACTTGTACTTGAAACAAAACATTTTTTGACAAAATCCGAAGAGATATCCTTGCCAAGTTGCTTGGGTTTCTGCCTGATGTGGCTTTGTTGCTCCAAACAGTTTACACTGTGCTGAGTACTTAATGTAACTATCTACTAATGTCTGGTTTCTGAGACTCAATGCAAGGATGGCAGATCATTTTCAGAATGGAGTGAAATCCAACTTTAATATTATAAAAAATTATACGTAAACAGTTCTAGACAAGTGTACTTACAACTACTACATAGCTTCAAAGCTTAGATAGTAAGTTTCATTCTTACTTCTTGAAAACATAGGATTGTACATTTAACATTTTAAGATACACAATATTTTCCCCTTTAATTTACATACGTTTTGATGCATGCAAATATTTAGTTTGACTTGTTTGCAAAGCTTTTCATTTGATATCAAATTATGATAATAGTGAAAAATATTTTTCTTTGTTGATAAAACCGCAATGTTTTATTTCAGACAATTAGTTTTCTTAATAACTAAACAAAAATATAATTGTAATGACCTCTTTTTATTATATAAAATACATCTTGTAGAGTATAATATAACTAAGTTTTGTGGAAACACCACGTAAAATATTTCTTTGCTAAGCTTTCGGCCTGTTGACTCAGGCCTTCATCAGAGCAATGATGAAGGCCTGAGTCAACAGGCCGAAAGCTTAGCAAAGAAATATTTTACGTGGTGTTTCCACAAAACGTATTTATATTACATTATCGCTATGAAGACTTTCAAAGAATTAAATACATGTAGAGTGTTTTATTGATGTTTCTGCCACTTATAAAAATGATAATCTCACATGTGTGATTATTTATGACAATCTCACATGTGTCCATTATCGTGAAACACATTAGAGACTTAGAGTTTACTGCTCTATTTCTGTGGGGAAATAGGACTATTTTTTATATAATAAACAGAACAATACAGGAATGCTTGGATATATGAAATTGATTTCTTGTGTTGACGAAGATATCTCACTTGTTCGCTTTGCTCACTTGTGAGATATCCTGGTCAACACCCGGAATAAAGTTCATATTTTTTTATGTATTTAAAAATTAAAATGAACATTTAACAAAATCGTATATTTTGCTATATTCTGAAAGTTATCAAGATTTTAGAAAATTTTACATTTGTCACATGACCAAGGCAAAGCGTCTGTTTCATTTGTGTACTTTGTTTCCTTATCCACTGTATAAACACATGTTAATATGCTTGTAAGGTTAATTGATTTACTTATACAGACTGGCCATGGAGAGCACAAGACTCTTCCCCATTATGAGATTCCCTTCGTAATTCGCAATTTTTACCAATTTTTGTTAACTTGATTGGAAAAAAAGTATTCCGAAATTCGGAACAGTTTTCCCCTCGTAATTCGCAATTTCTACCAATTTCTGTTGACTCGAATGGAAAAAGTATTCCGAAATTCGGAACAGTTTTCCCTTCGTAATTCGCAATTTTTACCAATTTTTGTTAACTTGATTGGAAAAAGTATTCGGAAATTCGGAACAGTTTTTCCTTCATAATTCGCAATTTTTACCAATTTCTGTTGACTCGAATGGAAAAGGTATTCCGAAATTCGGAACAGTTTTTCCTTCGTAATTCGCAATTTTTGTTAACTTGATTGGAAAAAGTATTCCGAAATTCGGAAGAGTTTTCCCTTCATAATTCGCAATTTTTACCAATTTCTGTTGACTCGAATGGAAAAGTATTCTGAAATTCGAAACAGTTTTTCCTTCGTAATTCGCAATTTCTACCAATTTCTGTTGACTCGAATAGAAAAAGTATTCCGTAATTCGGAACAGTTTTTCGTTCGTAATTCGCAATTTTTACCAATTTTTGTTAACTTGGCTGGAAAAAGTATTCCGAAATTCGGAACAGTTTTTCCTTCGTAATTCGCAATTTTTACCAATTTCTGAAAAATTGATTTAAAAGTATTCCGAAATTTGGAACAACTTTTCTTCATAATTCGAAATTTTTACCAATTTCTGAAAAATTGATTGGTAAAAGTATTCCGAAATTCGGAACAGTTTTCCTTTCGTAATTCGCAATTTTTACCAATTTTTGTTAACTTGACTGGGAAAAGTATTCCGAAATTCGGAACAGTTTTTAATTCGTAATTCGCAATTTTTACCAATTTCCGAAAAATTGATTGCTAAAAGTATTCCGAAATTCGGAACAACTTTTCTTCATAATTTGAAATTTTTACCAATTTCTGAAAAATTGATTGGTAAAAGTATTCCGAAATTCGGAACAGTTTTTCCTTCGTAATTCGCAATTTTTACCAATTTTCGTTAGCTTGACTGGAAAAAGTATTCCGAAATTCGGAACAACTTTTCTTCATAATTCGCAATTTTTACCATTTTCTGAAAAATTGATTGGTAAAAGTATTCCGAAATTCGGAACAACTTTTCTTTATAATTCGAAATTTTTACCTATTTCTGAAAAATTGATTGGTAAAAGTATTCCGAAATTCGGAACAGTTCTTCCTTCGTAATTCGCAATTTTTACCAATTTTCGTTAACTTGACTGGAAAAAGTATTCCGAAATTCGGAACAACTTTTCTTCATAATTCGCAATTTTTACCAATTTCTGAAAAAATTGATTGGTAAAAGTATTCCGAAATTCGGAACAGTTTTCCCTTTCGTAAATCGCAATTTCTACAATTTTTTTCTTTCTTTAATGGATAAGACTTCAAATCAGGACAACTTGCTGGGTTTTTTCGATAATAATAAGACAAAAACAATTTTTGGCCAAATTAATGAATTTAACCCAATATATGAGCTGCATGTCTCTGATCAAGGCAAATTATGTGTTTTATGCGTAACACAAAATGTACCCCGCAGAATTCAACAATTTATAACATATTTTTCCAATAAAATTCTCAATAATTTTTATTTTAGCTAGATTTGTTGTTTTGTGCGAACTAAGATTTCACAAATAATCGGCACAATGCGTCTTTTAACTGCATAAAATGCGTTAGCGTTTTGTAATGTGTAATTTTTTGGGATGAAAGCTTCATTTTTGCGACAAAAAACGTAAAATTCCGCATAATATCGGAAAAATCGCTGAAAAAAATTACTTTGGAAAAACCCAATTTACTTTGGAACGCGTTATATATACTATAGACGATGTAGTAAAAACCGTTGGCAGAGTGCTCAATGGAAATCCAGAGCATGTTATAGAAAAAGTTCAAAGACCCAACAGTTGTGATTAGACATTTTATTACTAGTTAGTTTCGTGCCACACGCGTATGGTGTGGTACTCTTCAGATAAAATGGTCTAATGACTAAGATGTAATTACACAGAGAATTATATAAGAATCTAGATGAGGAAGCTTGTTAAAGTTCTTAACGTTCATTTGTTAGTTTGATGGGGCAAAAAGTCATCACCCAACTTCTTTGATATCACCATGGGCAGCTATGACGGCGCTGAATCTTGCGAACTTGTCGGTTCCTTTCTCCTCCACCTCATCACGAAGAAACACGGCAACAATTTTGGGTTATACAGAGATGACGGCCTCGGGATCATCAAAGGATCTCCCCGCCAGGTTGAATTAACCAAAAAAGACCTGTGCGCCACTTTCAACAATTACGGCCTGAAAATTACCATCGAAGCTAACAAGAAAACTGTAAACTTCCTAGATGTAACCCTCAATTTGACCAGTGGAAAACACATGCCCTACACCAAACCTAACAATGTACCCTTGTACATCCACAACAAGTCCAACCACCCACCCGTAATTATCAAGAACATCCCAGAATCCATCAACAAACGTCTCTCCGATATTTCGTCTGACGAAGAATCATTCAACCGTGCAGCACCCCTGTACCAGAGATCCCTTGAAAACAGTGGGTACAGTCATCAACTCAAATTTTGACCTTCGCCATCACCAAGTGTGCCTACTAACCAACAGAGGAAACGACATAGAAACGTGACATGGTACAACCCACCATACAGCAAGAACGTCGCCACCAACATCGGCCAGACATTCCTCAAGATTCTTGACGAAGAATTTCATAAGAAACACAGTTTACATAAAATTTTTAACAGAAATACAGTCAAAATTAGCTACACCTGCATGAACAACATTAAACAGACTATCGACGGACCCAACGAATGCAGCTGCAGAAAACGCGACAACTGTCCTTTGCTTGGCCAATGCCTTACAAAATCAGTTGTATACCAAGCTACAGTAACCACCAACGACAACAAACCTAAGCAAACATACGTCGGCCTCACTGCAAATACCTTCAAAACGAGATTCACCAATCACAAAACCTCATTCAAGTACCGAGAAAAGAAACACTCCACCGAACTAAGCAAACATGTCTGGGAGCTTAAAGATAAGAATGTTGACTTTAACATTAAATGGAAAATTCTTAAACAAGCTAGACCTTACAGCAACACTTCAAATAGATGCAGCCTATGTCTTTGGGAGAAGTACTTCATTATTTGTAAACCTTCTCTGGCCACCCTGAACGTAACGAACTCGTGTCATCATGCAGACATGCTAATAAATTTCTCCTCAGGAACTTTGTAACATAATTTCACAATATATATTTAATACGGCGCCTTATACTTAATACTTATTATAAGCCTTCCAGGACCTGCTCTTGTTCATTTTTTTAAATTTTTTTTGACAACCACTTATCTATTAGTTCAAGTGGATTATTCATGTTTATAGTATAACATTACATGCATAAAAACGGTTACATTTTGAAAATTTTGAAAATTCAAACTAACAAATGAACGTTAAGAACTTTAACAAGCTTCCTCATCTAGATTCTTATATAATTCTCTGTGTAATTACATCTTAGTCATTAGACCATTTTATCTGAAGAGTACCACACCATACGCGTGTGGCACGAAACTAACTAGTAATAAAATGTCTAATCACAACTGTCGAGTCTTTGAACTTTTTCTATACTATACTATACTATATATATATATATATATATATATATATATATATATATATATATATATATATACAGTCAGTAAGGTCGCAGCGCTCGGAACGGCGATTGTTATTGGCTCACATCGACCAATAGAATTTCTTCAATACCTTGTCTCCTGGTGTGTCTATAGCTAGTCGGATAATTTATGCTTCGTCTATTCGCACGTGCTCTGTAGTTTGGACGTTCTCTGCTTTTTATGCTGGTTATATCTTTTCCTCTTCGTATCTATAGTTGGTTATTGACGTAGACCCTGGTTAAATTGCGCAACCTTTATTTTGTCAACGTGTTCTATAAATATTTACTAATGATCACTAACTAATGGACAAGGTAAGTGGTATATATATTTGAAGTATGAAGGATGCTTAGTAAAAACTGCGTCGTTGTTAAGGGAAAGCGTCAGAAAATTCAATTTGGAAAGTGATAAATGTTTCTCATTTGACGTTGTATGGTTGCGTCTAAAAGTTCTTCATAATGATATAAAAGTTCGTCTTCATAATGATATAAAAGTTCGTCGTTGTATATTTGCGCTTCGTATTGTTTATAACTTGCTCTGCTTCCAAGAGGTTGCGAGTTGTGTATGATGACAATCATTTTCGTTTAACTCTTCTGGGGGAAGTTGGTTGAATAAAACCAAATAAAACATTCAGTCGACCAATGCCAAGTTCGTTGTATATTTGCGCTTCCTATATATAGCTTGGGATTGCGCCAAACAGTTCTTTATTATAATATAAAAGTTCGTCGTTGTTACTTGTTGGACGTTCATTTTCGTTTAACTCTTCTGAGCGAAGTTGGTTGAATAAAACCAAATAAAACATTCAGTCGACCAATGCCAAGTTCGTTGTATACTTGCGCTTCCTATATATAGCTTGGGATTGCGCCAAACAGTTCTTCATTATAATATAAAAGTTCGTCGTTGTTACTTGTTGGACGTTGTATATTAGCGCTTCCTATTATATACAAACATAGCTTGTGTTTCTTCCAAGAAAAGGTTGCGAATAACGAGTTGTGTATGATGACAACTATAAACGCAACCATTTTAACTAGAGACCACAGGAAGTTTATGCCGTAATAGTTATTTTGATTTAACTCTTCTGGGGGGAGTTTGTTGAATAAAACCAAATAAAACATTCAGTCGCCCAGAGTTTCTCTTCATACGGTTTATTTCGGAAAATATGTTGTTATTGTCGATTTCAGTTCACTTTTCAACCCGCGGTTACAAATTACGAAACCGCGTGTTGAAAACTGAGCTGAAATCGACGATAATCATGCAATTTCAAATTACCAACTGTTGTTTACCTGTAATAAGGTTACATCATATGATAGAATCTTATTTCACCAAAATACTCACCGCGCGCTCAATTTTTGAGTTTTGTCTCTCAAATTTGGCAAGCACAATGATAATAGCGCACTTTGCGCCATGAGATAGCGGCGGTTCTGCTTTCACTCAGAAGCTTCCAAAACATCATATTTCTCATCTCAAATGATCAAAGAACAAAACCGTTTTCGCATTTTTTGACAGGTATTGTATTTGCTTTGATATTAAGCAGGCAAGTTGACTCACCTTGATTTGGTAAAAACGATAGAAGATGTGCATATTATTGGGAAAATATTACACTAAATCTAAAATGCGAACACGGTTTTATTCCTTTAGTCCTTTACTATATCTATTTTAGTAGAGGGAATTAGCGAAATTTTCTTTCTCTGTAAAAGGATAAAAGATTTGGCGAGGTTTTGCCCTTTATGTCATTCCCCGGACCGTAAACCAATCAGACACAACTCTACCTTATGTTTTCTCCCCGATCAAATGGTGAGAGAAACCTGATAGGAACGCTTCTTTACATCATGCCCGGCAAAACGCAAATGTAAAGAACGCTAGCGCGGTTATCTTCGAGAAAAGATTTCTTGCTTCTTGCAGCTTTTCATTACATGTAAATTGAAGCGATACCGTGTTTTTTTAAATAAAGATTATGATGATGGTGTTCCTGATCCGCCAGCGCTTGTCTTTCGTTCGCAATTTCGCAGCGAAATCCTTTCGGTTAACGCACCTTCTCATTTACCGATTAGAGCAAAATATACTTTTGTTTTATTTAGTATTTACTATTTATTTATTTATTTATTTATTTATTTATTTATTTGGTTTTTGTGTTTACGCACACTAGGCAAGACACAACAGCCCTCTGTGCCTTTGATTTCAAAGGCATAGCGCCCGCCGGACTCACGGATCGAGAAAGACCAGTAATATACTTCTCTCGGAATTTCATTGTGTTGCTGAGATAAACGATGTCTTCAAAACAACAAACCGCGACAAGATATTCAAAGATATTCGATACCCGTGAAGATTTCACGCCGCGCATAAACTAATAATTCGCTATCAATCATAATTCATCGTTTTACTCTCGAAACCACGTAATAGAGACAAATGAAAACAATGATCCTGTGACATTTTATCATTTCTCTGGCCCTAAGAGATCGGTGGAGAGACGAAAGAAGTGGATAAATTTAATAGTGTGCCATTGGCATCATGGGGACAATTGGACAAATTTGCATGGTGTGCCATATCCACCAAAATTATATAAAGTTGATTTATTCATAATACTAGGGAGATGCAAAGCATCATGGGGCGAGCCATGAAGAATGGGAATATAAACTTTAAAATATATGTTGAAAGTGCACAATGAGTTTTCTATCTAAATATAGTAAGATTGAAGTAGCAGAGGGAAACTGTAATTTGGAAGTGATGGCTATATATTCTGTGAAAGAACAAAGGCAATATGAATAAATAAGAATAGTGTAAACTTTCAGAAGTAATCCACTTTCCCACAGTAACCCAAGCAATTATCACTCGAGTCATTGATCAACAATGTACTACAGCCCAATTTTTTTTGCGAGGGTTGGGGCAGTGTTTAAAGTAATTTATTTATTTATTTATTTATTAAGCTTTGCCATTAGCTTTTACATACACATATATATTAGGTAATCTCATTTCAAAGTACATAAAAAGTATCTAAAAGTGGCAGGGTAACCGCAACAGCATATTTGCCAATTACTGCGGGCCCATAAACTAGACGAAGAAAATAACGGATTTACGAACTGCAAGAATATTACAAAATTAGAAACAGCAGCGGAGACACTCAATTAAACTACGTGCAGTGTTACATTTCGGACAAATTGTCCTCCATGTCCTGGGATCGTCTGGGTCGTATGATGTATATACAGCAGTTCTGTAGTATTTAAGTAAAATTGATTTAAAGTTATTTAAGCTGTTTGTCTTGCGACGTAGAATGCTTGGCAATGCGTTCCATGTCCTAGCCATTCTTGTGCAAAATGAACGCTGGTGAGTAAGTGTTCTGCATTTTGGTTGACAGAATAGTAAAAGGTCTGGATTATCAGTAAGTCTGGTTTTTCTAGAGGAGGTGTATGGAGTAGGTAAAACTTCAGGATTGACACATGCGAGATCGTTGATAGCTTTAAAGAAGAAGATTAAATCGAGGTATTCATGCCAAAAAGTGATTGGTAGTAAGTTCAATGTTTGTAATCTTTCTTTGTAGGTAGGTGAACAGCGGAAGGGAAGGTTTAAAATTACTTTGGTAGCCCGTCTTTGGATTGATTCTATTCTTCTCATTAACTCTACCGATTGAGGAGACCATACTTGGGTTGCATATCCAAGGTGTGGGCGGACGATTGACAAGTATAAGGTTCGTCGGACTTGTTGGTTTGGTACTTCTCTCACTGTTCTTCGCACAAAACCTAACAACTTATTGGCCGAAGAGCACTGGGTTACAACTTGCTTTGCCCATGTAAGCTCCTTGGTTATCCAAACCCCAAGATCTCGTTCGGTTTCTACCATATTGATTGGCTTGCCTTTGATGTTGTACGGGTACACAATTGCTTTCCGTTTTCGAGTTATGCTTTGAACTTTTGTTTTCACTTCATTAAACTGTAGACCAGACTGTATTGACCATGTTTCTACACTGTCAATGTCTTTTTGAAGGTTGACTGCGTCACTGTAGGAATCAATTTTCCCAACAAGCTTTGTATCGTCAGCAAAGCAGGCAACTTTTGACGACCGTACGGAGTCTGGTAAGTCGTTAACGTAAAGTAAAAATAGCATTGGTCCTAAGATTGATCCTTGTGGTACACCTGAGGTCACAGGAAGGGTGGAAGAGATAGCTCCAGGAATGGTATCACGTTGTTTGCGCCCTTCCAGGTATGAGCTGAACCAAGAATATAGACTGCCATGAATGTTGATGTTTCTCAGCTTTTCAAGTAGCAAGCCGTGGTCTACTTTGTCGAAAGCCTTGCTCATGTCTAAGTAAATCACATCTGTCTGTTTTCCCTTGTCGAGTTGAACTCCGATATACTCCATGACCTCAGCTAGCTGTGTAACGCAGGACTTCCCTTGGACAAAACCATGTTGATTGGGATTGATGTATTTCTGCAAGTGGTTTCTTATTTAATAGTTCAACTTATAAACTTTTTCTTTTCTTTTCTTTTCTTTAACTTTTCACATTGTTACATTTGAAAATTGCCTAAAATCCCCACTGAACTGAAAAGTGGACTAACTTCTGCTTTTGAATTGGCCCCCAACTTCTTGTTATATCACAGGTTTTTCAAGTTGTGATGGTGTCATCACTGGAAATTATGGTGTGCCAAATCCATGATGGCACGCTATTATCCACTTCTTTCATCTCTCCGCCGATCTCTCAGGGCCAGAGAAATGAAAAGGATCATTGTTTTCATTTGTCTCTATTAGATGAGGACACCGCGTATTATCATTTCTGCATGTTCCCCAAGAACATCTTTTCATAACAACCATATTGGATTTGCTTTGGCCTGTTCCTAGGTTGTGGGTTGAACACATATTCAATCTATGTTAGTGCGAACTTTCGGCTCTGTTTACATAGAGTAAAACTGATGAATTGCAAACTTTCGCGCCAAGAAATTCAGTAGTCGTAACATTTTCGGCCATATCTTGGTCGCTTTTTAATATTTTCAAAAAAAAAATTACGGCAATTGAGAGATTTCCAGTTTCTTAATTAAATCGATGAAAATGTAAAATATGATGAAATCAGTGTTTTATCATATAATGTAACCTTAAATATGTTGCAATTTATAGGAATCCACCAAAACTGGGTCCAAACGTGGCCGAGGTTCTTGTGCACAGTGTAGCAGAGAATATTTTACTCGCTACAAACCTCCACTTTGTCCTGAATGTGGTTATGAACTCGGAGGTTCATACGTAAATAAAAAAAGGAGTAAACCAGAAGTGCCAAAATGCACCCTAGTCACCAAATCAGGAGAAACTAGTATTTACTCTACTAATACCAGCACTCATGATGACCGATGCATAATCATAACAGAAAAGAATACATCAATATGCCATCACCGCAACTGCAAGCAGAACCGAGCAATTCTTATAAATAGCCAGAAAGTCTCGAGCTTTAAGTGCCAACATATGGAGAACCTTGAGCATTCCACCAATCCCCTTCACATTTATCATCAGCTTCCTCCTCATAATATAGATTTGTATCCGTGTGATGATACAACAAGAGCTACTCTAAATGACGTTTCTGCTGCTTGTACAGAAAATCATTTACCAATAGCTGCCCATGTGTCACCGACAATGTACTGTGTGTTTGGGAAGGCCACTACTAACAGCACTGCTGGATACTGTCATGTCAGGGTGACTGATCAAGAGATGCGATGTTGCTCTAAAGACTGCAAAAGTGTTATGCTCAGAGCAAAACAGCAAAAATCCAGATGTATATGTATTCACATCCATATATTACTGTCACTAGGAATTTTCAACCAATGTACTGACAATGAAGATTCCCCTTCAACCTCATTAATTCTTAATGATCTCAGTGAAGAGACTCATAGTGGTGCTGAACCACGTAAGGCCACCATTGAAATCAAAGAGAAAAAAACATTACCTTATTCGATCCCTGCAGCTATAATTCAACAAGCGGGGAGAATTGATGCATCTCCACTTGGATGGCAAGATGTGTTTGAACCACAACTGGAAAATTGTGAACTTTGTGATGCAAAACTTGGACCAGCCAAATCTCATCCAGGAACACGTGGGAAATCTTTACTTATCACAAATATGAATCCTTTCAAACCTGTGAAGGTTCATGTAAAAGTATGTTCGAAGTGTTCAGCAATGCACCAGGTCTTTCCTTATAAGCTTGGTAAGTGGTTCTCTCACGAAAATATTGTTGGTACAGCAAACCCTAAAGATGTATATGGTAGTTGGTAATTGTGCAAAGTTTCTTTCCAATTTGTTGAAGAAAAGGTGATATTTTACATGTAAAGTTTATATTTTGGAGCTCAGCACTGCCTTGAGAAGTGACTGAACTTGAGAAGAAAGAGTTGAGGAAGCTTATGATGTCATAGCCTCAATAACAACAAAGACCTGTTGTTGACAACAACAATGATCTTTTGTTGTTATTGAGGTTATGACATCATAAGCTTGCTTGACTCATTCTTCTCAAGCTTGGTCACTTTAATCCAGGTGATCTGAAAACACGGAAAAGGACTGGGACTAGTTGTCAAATAGAAATCCATTTTTCGAATTAAACTATTTAATATCTCGTGAAATATACTTTATTTTGTTCCCAAATTTAGCATAGACTTATAATTTTCAACACTGAACATAAATACAAAGTTTCAACCAGTTTGATAAAGGAAAATGAAAGAAATAAGTTATTCAATACAGCAAAATGGATTTCTATTAGGTTGCTAGTTCCAGGCCTTTCCCTCACGGTCAGATCACCTAGATGGTGGTGCTTCAAACATATAAATTTTAGATTAGTAGTACAGCAGTTGCAATAATTATTATGATTACAGTATTTGTAATTAATTGCAAAATTTTACTCACCTCTGACCACAAGGCGTAATTTGTTATTTTTTCTTTCTTTTCACATTAGGCTTGTTCAATATCTGTGACAAGGTTCTAGTTTCCCTTGAAATTCTTCTAGAGTGGAGACAGCTTTTTAAAAGAGGTGTGCCAATTTCAATTGCCATTCAGGGCAAACTAAATGCAATGGTTGAAAGAGTAGAAGTAAGTAAATAAGTAATAGATAAAGCATTTGCATCCTATCTGTACGGGGATTTACTTCGGCTCGCCGCATATCGTACTTGTGAAATGAAACAATAAAATGAAGCTAATTAGTATTCATAACGTTTGATCACTTTGTCCAAAAGATAATCTTTATTGGGATTTACAGATGTATACAGGTGACTTGAATGCTACGTTTTGATTACTTCTTAACCTCATTAATTATTCATGATTTCACAAATTTATTTACAGATTAGGTATGTATGTAGTACAGTATGATCTAATAGCGAAGCGCACAATTACTATTTATAGACCAAAACTCAGACAAACAAACAAACAAAAATTTAATCTTGAGGGATTGCTAATGAACCATTTTCTTTTGTTGAAAATTTGATGTCATTTGTGCGCTTTGCTATTTTACTGTATGTATTACCAAAACCAATGATGCATGGCTAATGGACCAAAGGTGAAAGTCTATAGAAAGTCTATAAAACTCAAGTGTACTCTAATCTCTTCTCTACAGAAATGCCATATTTAATTTTTTTCAGGAGTCACCCACAGAGAATGAGCTGACCAACATAGCCAACCACCTTTATAACGGGTTCTACTGCTTTGAAGCAATTACAGAGCGAGATTCAAACAACATGATATGTGGAATATGTGGTGTGGTTGGGGAAGTATACTTTGGGGATGGAAATGAGAAAAACTGCTGTGACATAAGTGAGGTACAGACCCAGTACATTTTATCTGACAATAATTATAATGTCAAAATTGCTTCTAGATAATTTATCAAGTGACTTGCATTTACATAATATAGTAGATAAAGATTAGAGTTTTAGAATACTGTAAGTGTATATAATAATCAGGCATATAATAATTTGTTGTGATTACATTTTATATTATTTAAACAGATTGATTACACAGTTACATCACCTCCCAGTGTTGAGCCTGTTTCGCTTGAGGAGTTTCTTTCCACCCTTAAAAGACGATGGATTGAATGCACAACATACACTCGAACAGAAAAGTTCAAAGTACCTTTCTCATTCATTCCACCAGTTATGGCTCCAGCAATGAGAGGTTCCAAATTATGAAATACGGAATCAGAAAAGAAAAGCTCCTTCCTTAAACAATATGGGAAGCCAAGTGAAGGTACTTATTTGTTGATTCTGTATTATTACTCGCACAATTACAAGTGTTAACTCAGTGTTGTTATTTGTGGTCATCATGTTTGACTAGTTTAGCTGTCAATGCAGTATACAGTATTTCTAAGCCAAGTTGACTATCTGCTCGTAGAAAACGAGGGTGAATTGGCTAATTGTTTTAGTATCAACCATAAAAAACTTTTCTTTAACGTAAATAAGTCTTATCAAACATTGTTCCAAATTTTCAGATAGTTTTACCTTTTTGTTTGCAGTAGTCTCCCCATTCCAAATGTAGAGTAGTTTGATGGCAGATGATAAACAATCACTCACAAAAACGAGATTGTAATTACTTTGCTTTAAATTTGGTGTTGATATAATCCATAGACATAAACGAATTCATTTTCTTATTCGGAAATGTCAAACTGAACAATTTTCCATTACTTTCAGGCCAATGTGTTAAGCAAACATATAAAATTTCAAGACTACAGGAACTTTTATTTAAACTTTTTTTTAAAGTAAAAGTAGTGTGCTGTGTGGGCAGTGTTGAAACAACAATCAAAGTATTAGTAAGGTTAGATATACTGCTGAAACAGAGAACGTAGGAGTCTAACGTTTCCAGTGAAGGTTAATGTTTACTAATTTGTTCTTGTTATTTTTATCTGAATGGCTTATTGTATAATCCACATGATTAAATTTATCCTTCTTATAGAAGTTCATTGTTTGTTTACACTCTTCACATTTCTCTCTGATGAAGGGCCTTTGCTCGAAACATTAGACTCCTATGTTCTCTGTTTCAGCAGTAAATCTAACCTTACTATATTTAGAGACAGACAGACAGACAGACAGACAGACAGACAGACAGACAGACAGACAGACAGACAGACAGACAGACAGACAGACAGACAGACAGACAGACAGACAGACAGACAGACAGACAGACAGACAGACAGACAGACAGACAGACAGACAGACAGACAGACAGACAGACAGACAGACAGACAGACAGACAGACAGACAGACAGACAGACAGACAGACAGACAGACAGACAGACAGACAGACAGACAGACAGACAGACAGACAGACAGACAGACAGATGTAATCCCCGAGCCCGGGCGGAGGGCCAAAGGCCCGGAGCCCGGTAAGGGTGCTAATCTCGACATGCGAGGAGTCCACTTTACACGCGTGGAGAAAAAGCGAGGGAGACGAAATCTGGGAAATAGTTTATATATATATATATATATATATTTATATATATGTTTGGTACGACGTCACGCGGTAAGAATAGTTGGACACTGGTGACTAGCGACGAAGAAAACCATGAACTCCTCAAACAAATAGTAATTTGCTTTCGTTTAATTTAAACGAACCGAAATGGAGCACGAAGAAAAGAAGGATACAAACAACCCGTTTAATATATCTTGAAGAGAAACCAGAGAACTTGAAGAAACCAAACGCCGTATGGTAAACAAAAACACGATCTGCAGTCACTCACTCCGTGGTCAAATATAACGGTAGGATTCTTGTTATTTTTTTCAAGTTTTCGCTTAACCTAAACAATATACAGCTTCACGTTTTCGTGCTTTCCCTTTGCTCGTCCAAACCATAAATCAGCTTAACTAAAGCTAACTCAAAACACTACCTTTATAAGCTTATGTAGACGTGATGTTTTTCATTGGCATTACTTCATTACTTTTATTATTAAATACTCCTCATTCATGGCCATCGGCTTTAGCGATTTTTTTGGCTGTATTTCCAAAGTTTCGACTGTATTTCCAAATTTTCGACTGAAACGTTGTCTGTTTAATACTGCTTTCAAGAATCCGATTCTACCGAATTGTTTTTATCTCGGACTCTATTATAAATGTAATTTTTGAGCTGTTGACTTTTAATTCTGCCTTTGCAAAACATGTATGCATAGGGAAGCTATTTAAAGCTTGTTAAAAATAATCCCTTTTGAAACCTCCTAAACACATTTTGTACAACCAGAATTTAATAATGAAATCTACGTTTTGCTTTGATATGTTCATCTTATCCATAAAGTATAGAATGAGCTTGAGGATTATCATTTGTTTTTATATCTGTTTGTTTTTATATTGGCTGTAATTATCAGGTGTGCTTATTTTAATCAGGGTGGGTGGGTGGGGGGTGTTTCAAGAAAGCATTTAATAAAAGCAGGCGAGGGGTTGTTGCATTCATGTATTTCTAGTAAAATATGAAGGTAGGTAGATTGGTAGGTAGGCAGATAGATAGGTAGGTAGATATGAATTGCGTAGTTACTTAATATTGTGTAGTTACTTAATGTCACATATTGCGTTGTGTATAGGAGATTCAGCGCTTTTGCACCACACAATTGTGAAGCAGAATATTGACATGACCAAGCTTGAACAACTTGATGTCGAGCCACTAAAGCTGTTATGCCATTCATGTGGCATAAGGACGTCCAATAAATCAAAGGCAAGAGTACTTTTATTGTATTATACAGACCCAGAGCAAGAGGATTTTACGAGAGGGTGAAGCCCAAGGGATATATCATCTTGAGGGGTAATATTTTGTGGAATTTCCCGAGCGGGGGTCTATAAATTATATGTTATACCGAAACATTTTGTATACCTGTTTAATATCTTCTTTGATGTGTCCTTTTGAAGATTCATACTGTAGTTTTGACGCTTTTTTCTACACGTGTCAGTGGTGTAGAGTTTATACTCTCATTCCCACTGAGGCCTGTGTTCCCGTTACGCTTTATTATGGATCTGAAATTCTGGTTCATTAAGTGCTTGTTTGCGGCATAAAATGTATTTCTATATAAATCTATTTCGTGCCATACGTTTTTCACTGCAAATTCCGCCATTTTGAAGGTAAGCTCCAGTGGCAATTTGGCAAGATAATTACTCAGTCTCAGAGCCTGTGATCCTTTTGACCCCCGCCAAGAATAGTCCAGGAAACATATCGCCCGGTAACCGCATTTCCGTAAGATTTAGCTCTGATGACGCGAGAATGAAATTAGTGGTTACCTGGCTCATATATATTTCTTTTGAAATTGGGCCAGGGTACCAGGCTAGGAAAGGCCGAGCTGAGCTGAGTGATGACTTATGATGATAAATCGTAGCCTTCGAAAAACTTCGATGGAACTTGTCACTTGATTGGTTAGTCCCAAAGCGTTGCACAACTTTTAAATCCAGCAAACATCCCAAATGGCAGCGTACTTTTCACTAAAATGTTTGGAAGTTCATTCCAAATGTCGCAAGTTTATTGGAAAGTTCGTGTAGCTCCGGTTTTGAACTACGCATTTGATCCTTCCGGAATTCCCTTCGTGAACCTTTAATTTTTGGCGCTGGAAATGGTACGGGTTATATTCAACGATAAATTGCCTGGTCTCATGCATGTTACAAATCTAGCTTACAACTTACAGTTACAGTACTGTAATGTATAACATTTTTTTAGCAATTACCAAGAAAGAAGAATCGAAAGAATTTTCCAGTCAACTTTGCATTATGCAGAAACACATTACGATCATGTGATTATTCGTTATTTATTTAGGTAAGAATGCAAATAGACTTGCAATCTTTGCACGAAACTCTTCTTGTTGGTTCATGTCCATGCCATGGTTTTACACAGGTTCCTGGCCATACTGGAGGATTTTATCACATTGTGTGCCGTCATGGGGTTTGTATTACTTTGTGTTCGTTTAATCGTTTAAGAGTGTTTTAAACATCTCAAACTTAAGTAACTCGTTTAGTAACTCGTTGTATAATGTTAAATAATGATAATTAACTTCCAGGTCACAGCAGCATCCAAGTTTCTGACTTTGCAGGAATCTGTTCGAGATGCTGCAGATTTGTACCTATCTTTTAAGCATACACCTTTGGTTTTCCTCTGCGATACTGCATGTGGATTTGTAAGACATATGGAGTGTCGTGATAAAGAAATGAGCCAACAGCTGTGGGGGTCTTTCAGGGGGTGTTTTGAAGAGCCTTCATTGGAAAGATTACCTTCAACAGTATGTTTATTAACTTAGTATATTGGTAAAATAATGTTCGCAATGAAATTGCACTAATTGGTAAATTAACCTAATGGGTCATCGTTACCACTTGATAAGATATCGCGATATAGTCCATATTATTAATTGTATTCGTTAGCAATAAAAAAATATTAAAAGTGCTGCTTTTTTTAAACTAAAAGTTGAATACTAACATACTTATGTATGTTGTTACTTGTTACCATTGTAGGAGATTAGTGTGCCAACCCTTACAACGGCAGAATACCGAGACAAAGACAAAGAAATGGTTCAGTCAGATGATGCGAATGTACATCCGTTAACTGGAACATCACGGAGATATGTTTTGGGGGATAGGTTCCACAACGCGAACAATCCTCACAAGTCCCCGTTGTGTCTGTATCATAACGTCGATCTATTAGCGCAATCTAACTCAATCAAAACAAGTTACCAGGAGTCTGAAAATAATCGCAAAAATGTTCGTCGTTTAAGAAGCTCGTGCATGCAAAATTTTTCAACGCATTTTTTCTATAATTATTTGATGGACTTTTACCAAAACGAAGAAATTGTAAAAAAACAGCGTGCCCTTGTGTCACAAAACATTCAACCTGGCCAAAAGATTAGCAGAAATATCTATATGCAATTCGTTGTCGAGGACCAGTAGGCATATGTAAGGATACGTCGAACTTAGTATCCTATCGCATAATAAAAAAATTTGCCTTATGTTTCATATGAAATTCCTGAATTAAAGAGTCCTAACTCTTATGGTATTTATTTTAGATATTTAACGGGTGGTTTTAATTTCAAATCTTGGTATACCGTTTGTCTATAGGTGGCGTCATTTCGGGACTGAGTATATGAAACTTCAGCCAAAATTTCAATATCAATATACCATTTCCATCAATTTTACTCATACCTTGGTTGGATGATGATTTCAGTATTGGCCTACTAACAATATGGTATTTCTCCTGAGAACTACACATGATCCTGGATGTTGGATTGTAATATTTATGAACAGCAGCCTTCCCACTTTCTTATGAAAATTTCGTAAACTATAAATTCCAAATAAATTATGTACTATCTATTCGTCTACACTCACTGAGAAACGCGTAAATTGATTGAAATGGTATTACTAGTAAGTAAAAGTAATATTTCCCCAAACACGCGTGTGATTTTTTTATTTATTTTTCTCAAACAGTGTTTGTTACTGCATTTACCTATTTGATTTTAGAGATGAACTTATATATGTAGATAGTATAAAAAATTGGGAGATTTAAGTTTGCGGAGGAAAGTGTAAATTGGCAAACCTTTAAATCTTTTTAACATTTAAAGTAGTTATTTGGTCGAATACATAAATCAAGATTATAAAAAACTGCAGAAACCAAAGTAGTTTCAATTACAATATAGTGAGTCATTTTCTGGCGATGTATTTCTGACAGCTAATAATCAAGTATTTTCAATTTTTTTTGTTAAAATAATTACAATAGTTGTTTGTGTTTAATAGCTATACTGTTCCAATATGTAGACATCTCCCATAAGTATCTCCCATAATAGTACTCAAACGTTTTGATTCTTACTTAAGAGGCTTGTGTGAAATGCATTGTTTATCAAGAACTTGTATTCCATCAATAGTATAAAAAGCTTGGTAAAATAGTTTAGAGTCAATTCAAATGTTATCTGAGTCTTGTTAGCAGTGTACAATATCTTATATTCACGACATTTTTTACTCAAATTATCACTATTTTGCCTGATATTTTATGAACATATATACTGTGAACAAATCTGCAATATGGATTATCAAAGTAGCAAACTTAGTGAACTATAGTTAGATATTTATACGACTATATTAATAACCTGCAATTCATACGGATCTATGTTGTTTACATATGAAAGTTTTTCCATATATCTTTCCCTAGATAAATTACACTTCAATGTTGTCATATAGCCAGTTAACAAGCCTTTCGTCGCCATTTTAAGTGCTTTTTTCGTGTTATAACTCGCCGCCATGTTAGCTTCGCTCAACAAGAATGCCAAATGCTTGTCCTCCAGATGCGCCTTAGCAACTGTTGCGAAGGAATTTGTGACGTAACTGCAAGTGGTCTATTGAGATTTTCACTAGAGCTAGAGCAGCTATTTATGGTAGTTTCAGAGTCTTAAGAATAACATTTTACATATGCACCTTTACAGTTACTTGTGTTTTATGATTTAACACATTAAGTACTGCCATAGTACTGAAGTAAATATTTCTTGTTTTCAGTTTTCTTACTAATAAAATTATAAAAACCGGAAGTAAATGAACGGCAACACGCACTCTGATTGGCTATTGGGTCAAACAAGCGTGCTAACTCCATAAGGGTACGGCACACGAGATACTTCGCGACGATTTTGTCGTTTTTGATGAATTTTATGTGGATTTAATCATCATCGAAAGTCAAAAACTACTTGTATAAATGTCTAATCACGTAATTAACACAGCAGAATGTTTTCAGTGCAAGTTTAAGTGCATTTTCATCGCTAAAATCGCCGACGTATTGTACGAGGCCACACGTAGCGCTAAATGGTAACAAACTCGTCCTGAAGCAGGTAAACTGTTTTTTTGCTTACTTTTCTTGGGTTTATTGGGTTTATTGACAATTTAAAGTCATTATTTTATAAAAGAAATAAAAACCTTAGTCGCTGTGTGTGTGTATGTATGTATGTATGTATGTATGTATGTATGTATGTATGTGTGTGTGTGTGTATGTATGTATGTATGTATGTATATATGAGCCAGCATTCAGCAAATTGTTCCAGCAAATGTAAATTAAGAGGAACTTTTATTATTTAAACTTTTTTCCAACAACGTTTCGGGGGCTAGCCCCTTTTTCAGGTCAGTAATCAGTCTCGTTCCCAGAGCCCACGTTCCCCACCTGGGAAACGAGAGACTCTGGGATAATCCGTTTCACATCGATATTTCATTGGCTGATGAACACAGTGAACTCTATATTAAACTCTTCTTCCAGATAACAAGAATCCTGTGATGGTGTGAATGGATTATCCCAGAGCCTCTCGTTTCCCACCCACTAGGTAAGGGGAACATGGACTCTGGGAACGAGATTGCTCAGTAATACAAGAAAAATGAAGCCACTTATATAGAAATAATAAATTATTATTTACATAAATTAAAATATAATATAATTAAAATAAATCACGTAGATTGAGTCCCAGAGGTATGAATGTGTTGCATTTGTATGCCCAGAAATATATATGTATATATATATAGTATAGTTTAAGTAGGCTAATACCTCAAAGTGTTGAGTGTTGCAACTGTCAGTTTCACGCAGGGCGATCTTCAGGCAACTAGATAATTTCGATTTGTGGGCTGCTTAAATGGTTTTGGTCAAGGTGTGTGGGTGGTGAAAGAATGAATGCATCTCTCAAATGGTTTTTGCCGAAAGGTGGGTATGTTGGTGGTTATTCGGGTTCCTCAAATTCCTTTCCTTGTTTTGATTGTTGTTTAGGAAAGCCTACTTAAACTATACTATATTCGCTCGCTCTACCTTTATGGTATTGAGCACTTTCCAATATTCCGTGAACAAAATCACACGTGCTCGTTTGTATATATATATATATATATATATATATATATACAATTATAGGGCTGGAGGGAGGGGTAATGTTTTGTGGAACACCCTGAGTGAAAAAAAAGCTTACATAATAAAATTTTCCATTCTGTTGTTATTAAGTGTCGTCTCAAGCCTTCTAGACGCATTCTTTGTTGCTTTCTTTGTATTTCATGAATTCTTATTTTCTTATAACCTAATTTGAATGTTTCTTGTCCCACGTGGCATTTACGCGTGGTACACGAACCATATCCACTACATGTACACTAGTGGGGTAAATCGACGACTACTTGATTGATCACATGGTACAAATCAAGCTTTCTGACTGGACAATTTACAGTTGAGGTATAATATATACCAAATATATATATACAGTATATATACTGTATTATATGGCTGAGTTTGTTTTTCATATATTCTCCGCACTGCCGCACACAAAACTAGGTACATGTAGTTAGAAAAGTTTGAGTACTCTTCACTTTTTTTACAGTGTTTCAATACACATTAGAATATCAATTTAAAGTTTTGGCATTATGATTTTTAAGCTATAGTCAGCCAAATAACTTTTTGAGAAAAAGATTCATTGTACGTATTATTTAAAAAAATTATTATAGCCTAGCTTTGGGCCTATGCTTTAGTTAATAGCCTGAGAGCCACTAAGGATTGACTAATTTACAAAGCTTTACAAAAAATCGTTTACCCTGCTGACAGAGTGCCCCTTTTTCCTCGCACGCGAGGTAAAATGGCCACTCGGTCAGCAGGGTTAAAAATCTTATGATCGTATCTTATAGGAATCTTATAGGTTCCATTTGGACCAAACATGAATACAAAATCTAATCGGAGCAAATTTTTTATAGGAACTCAAATAGGAATTCATATTGGAAAATAAATTTCCTATAGGATCAATTACTATATTTGATCCTTTTTGTATGGGAAACACTTAATTTAAAACTTTTTAAGAAAGTTGTTAGCAGTGACGTACCCATGCAGGGTCTTGGGGGGGGGGGGGGGCATGAACCTCGAGCTCTTAGGAAGCTCCCTGATCATGCTCCCCTGGAAAAGTTTGTATTTCTAGGATCTCTGAATTTAGCAGTATTTCTCATTTTGCGGCAAGTAATTAAGAGTAACCTGAAAGCCATAAATTATATAATTATGTTGTTATTAACAGAACATAGAATGATACACATCAGAATGTATCTTTAGATTTATATTGGGGGTGTGATTCGGCTCCCTCCCCGGAGTCACCGCCCTTGGCTATGCCACTGCTTGTTAGTTTAGTTAACTAGTTTTGTTGTCCAAACAACACAATAACAAACAACATCTAATTGGAAAGGATTCCTATATAAAATCATTGCCCACTTTTCACTTTTTTGTTCTTTTTTGTTCAATTGTTTTGCAGCATTCACATACCCTATATAAAACAAAATTATGAAATTAATAGGTACTTCATCAGAAGGTTTAGATAAATTTAAAAGGAAATTTGTATCAAAGTTGCCAGATTTTCAATTCAAACTTACCACTTTCCCTTTGGTATAGAATGTAATCCTAAACACATTAGATGGAAGTAGCCATTCCCTGGACACTATAATTATTTATAAAAAGAAACAAAAACAAGTGACCTTTAGGCCAAAAAAGAACTTTCTGGTCAGCACACGTGTCATCTTATTTCTTGCGCGTCAATACTTTTTTTTTAACATTTTTAATATTAATTGACTACAAATGACACCAGTGGATATTAAATATTTGATCTGTCCATTCTCAACCAATGTTTCCTATGAAAACCACTGGTATGTTTGCGGGCACTGATTGAAAGCTTCATATTTCAATCATGTGTTCATGTATACCATGTGACAAGTATATTATAAGAATACTCAACATGTTTCAGATGCTTTACTGCGTCGATTTTTGGGCATGTGCCCTGACCAGAAACAGACTACTTTTTTTTTTTGGCCTTAAAGAAAATTATCAGTGTTGCACATTATTATGATTAAGCTGTGACACATGTAATTACATTAAGCGTACCATGTCCAAATAACAATGTAAAATAATGCATGTAAAATGACATACTCATGTATGTCATCCAGAAAAAAATCACAACCAGAAACAATTGCAAGTGGATGCAGAATTTCATAATAATTCATAGAAAGTTGCACAAATGGTAACATGAAAAGCAATATAAATAAGAAATATATATATATTAAAAATATAATAATGCAGATATAAATGCGCAGAATTGATTTTATAGTTGCGTGGTCCACAACAAAGAATATGGGCTACCCTGGTAACCTTATTAAATAACTATACATGTACAATTAAAATACAGTACTTTTTTTTTGTTTCTTGTTTCACACAACAACATCATGTCTTCCTCTTCAGTATCTTTTTCCTAAAAAATATACAGTAACTTAATTTGATAATTAATAATCAAGATTTTAATAAATTTGCACAGTTTCAAATTTACAATAGATGGACATTGTGAAATATAGAATAAATATAGTTAAGAAATATAATAATATATGATTCACAAAAATAAAACTACACTAAATTCAATGTGCACAGTGATCAAAGTAGCATTACGCTTTTGAGTTGATCATTGTCTACATTTGCTATAAACTGGAGGAAAAGGAGACAAGCATGCATATATAAATATGCTTGCAGAAACCTGTTTGCAGAAACACCAAATGTATTTCTTTGCACAGCCAGAAGTAGATGCTTGCTGCCCAATTTCTTGATTGGCATTACTGCACTTTGCTTTTGTAGATTGAGTAGAACCTGTGTAATTTTAAAAATATTAAACAATAAATATATGCAATTTATAATTATGAAGGTAAGGTTCATAAAAGTTTCACATATCAGTGCCACTTTATCACTTATTTAATTTAGTTAGTTATTTAAACATGATAATTAACCAGATAAAACTGAAGATCACTGCTTACTGCTTGGGGTTTTGTTATACGTCCGTGGATATATATATATATGTATATATATATATATATATATATATATATATATATATACAGTATATATACTTACTTGTATCATGAGGCATCACTCGAGGCAATACACCAACAGTACCTTCCACAAACAACCTCTTCTTTGCAGCAGGTGGTTGATCTAACAAAAGCATGCAACCACATTTATATATCTAGCATTGATCAATACATTTCAAATAAAATTAGAAATATTACAATTTAAAAAAAATAATTTTTAATATACCATCTTTCATGGACTCATGTATATTAGGTGTCACTGTGTCTTCGTTGATTTCGCAAGCTGGTGTCTGTGTGGACGTTGATGGTCCGCATTGCGAATTGACTGCCCCACTTTTGGATTGTGTTTCTGTATAGTTAACAGATAGTCAAGATACGTAAATTGGAAAATGACTTATTAAGCAACTAAATGTGCATTTTTATAAAATAAAATTGTATGTAATTATACCTAAACGGCATACTTATACATAAATGATTATTCATTTACGTATAATATTAAGTATGTTTAAGCAGAGACCAGTAATTAAGTCAGATGTTACAATGGTTAAAAAACAATATGCAAGATCCAAATTTAGTGAGCATTGTAAGCAATAAGCATTCTAGCTTAAAGCACACTTTTATAATAATATGGAATATAACCACGCCTTTGAAAAACCATTTATCCTCATGAGAAGCAATCTACATTCTAAAAGATAGCCGTATCTGATGAGGACATTTCAAATCCCCCCCCCCCAATGTGAATGGTTATCAGTTAAGCACCAAACCAACATGAAAAAGTGAATATCGCATGATGGAAATCCATCCTAAAATAATGGCTAAAACCACCTATTACCAATCAAAGCAATTTTTATTCGCACGTTTTTACCACCAATCTGTAATACATGACTGTACATACAGTATAAACCCCTTAATACTATATAAATACAATTACCTAGATTACTTACCCACTGGAGTTTTTTCCACTATTGACATCTTTTTCCCAGCTTCTAGCCCCTTGCAAATTGTAAAGGAGTTATTTAAAAAAAATGAATACAGTTTAATAACAGTTATTTATAAACTATAAACAGGTAATAGATGCTAATGAATTAAATGTCTTCTATATAAGCCTTCTTTAAATTATCACTGTTTTTTATATTAAGATATATTTGTTTGTTTGTTTGTTTGTTTGTTTGTTTGTTTGTTTGTTTGTTTGTTTGTTTGTTTGTTTGTTTGTTTGTTTGTTTGTTTATTTATTTGTTTATTTATATGCACATAGAGAATGAATGGATATTAAAATATATAAATATAGTACATTTACTGTGTATATAATTTAATAATAATGTTGTTACCATTGCAAATGCTTTCCTTTTTTGTGGTGTTAAGCCTTGATACGCTGCCTTTGCGTTTGGTGTGAGTACCTATACAGTATGAAAAAGTAGTTAAAATATGAAAATTTTACTTATGATATGGATCTTATAATTAAACTACAGTATATGTAAAAAAATAAGGTAATACAGTTATTTAAAGTATCCCAATATTTAAAATTTGTGTATGGTTAATGTTTTCATGTACCAATTAATTAAACATAATTTAGCAAAAATAATACATTCATGCTTACTTGAGTAACATTGTCACTGTAGTTATCATAAGATTGGCCTTCTGTCTGGCTTCTATTCACTTCCAGTTCATATTCTAGAAATGTTTTACACATAGTAGAATTAGTTTACAATTATCAATTATGTTGTTATTTGCATGGTCCTGGGTAGAGGGGGACGTTGGGATTTTCGGTGGTGTTTTTCGTGCGGTATTTCGGTAATTTTGCCGCTTCGGTACGGTATTATTTTTGTTTATATCCACTCAAGCAGTTCCGGTATTCATCACATCTTCGAGGCGGTACTACGGTATTTAACGATTTTTTTTCGCGGTATTGTGGTTCGGAGTACCACCCAATGTCCCTCTCTAGGTAGGTTTTTAAAATAAATAATTTGTCAGAATACTCAGTATTTGCATTGTACCTTCCATTTCTAATTGTAACTTTCTCTCTAAGAGTTCCAGTTCATTTACATCTTCTGTCCGCATTAGTGGGAGATTTGGTTGCACCATTATCCGATCTTCGTCTTTTGGAGGGTCACTGCGTATTGTACACACTATAATACAAAAAAGGGAACAAAAACAGGCAATTCAACTATATTTATCATTTAACACATCAGTTGCACATCAGCAATTGTGGACAAGGTATATTATGTGTATAATGTATATGTGTGTAATCATATGTACTATTTATATTTATATGTACCAGTGTAATCTGCCTTTCAAAACACGTATTGACAGGTTTAGACTTTCTTTTTTTCCACCAATATGCAAAAACCAGTTTGTATAGATTTTTAATGTCTAAGCCAATATTACGCTAAAATTTTTATATAATTATTCATATGTGTATTGTTATAGATTTTATAAAATTCGAAAGTACTTTTGTAAACCCTCGTCTATGACTCGGGTTCACATAAACTTTAGAATTTTCCCAACTCACTTTCCTGTTTGCATCAGGCTGTATACACACGGGTGGACATTTTCTGTTTCTTAAATCAAATAACATTTTGATAAAAAAGGCGCTTAATAAGAAAATACTAGCAATCATAAGTTGTCTTCTCTAACTTGACTGGGAATTTCACGGCATTTGCTAAAATCATCGAATTGAGACGAATATTCAAACAAGCTCTGTTACGTGTAATGTCGGACTATTAATTGCAAGAAAAGAATTGGTTTTTCTTTTTAACGTTAAAAGTTAACGAGCTGTAATTTATAAAAATGTAATCATTTTATTGGAATAAAGACAATAAACCTAGAGTAGCTCTATGTATGAATTTGACAAAGACACGGCGCCTATTCGAGGAGAGGTACGTATTTCCATATGAGTCACGATATGAGAGTTTTCGATATTCCGTTTTATTGTTTCTATTGTATTCTATTGTGTTGCCTCGTTCTTTGAAAAGCACTGCCAGCACCCCTAAATCAGGACCGGTTTACGTATTCTGAAATTTAGATTCTATAGACGTCACTTGTATACAAAATATATAAAAGCTAAGACAATAAACGAAATTGAAAAGAATTCAAAAGAAAAATGGAAAAGAAATTGACGTCATAGGGTGAAAATTACGTATGCTATACTTATCAACCCTTTCACTCCCGAATACGGAATTTTCCGTACTTTACTATTTTACACTGTCTAACGCCAAATTATTTTACTCTTCCTAATGCCAGACGATTTTACTCGTAAATGGGAGAACTCCCAGAAAGTTGGGAGTGAAAGGATTAAAAGGGTCTATAAAGGTGCATAATCGAGAAATACGGTAAATGTAATATCAACTTGATTTAGCAATTGAATGCATACCATAATTAATTGCGTGTTTGGTGTAGGGCGTAAAATTGTCGATAGGAAATCTGTATGACTTCCTTTGACAAGTGTTTTTTCTTTTCACCATGTCCGCCACAGTTCCATCTTTTGCTGAGCAGTAGTAAATGCCAATTTTTTTGGTATCCTCTACCTGTTTGGCATACTCCACGTTTAATTCCTAAAAAGTAAATATTATATGTTTTTGTAAATATATACAGTTTGAAGAATGATTATATGCAGAGATACAGAAATTTGATAATTTAATAGATCACAGTCAACCACCAGTGAAAATGCGCGCAGATATATATCACGTTATTGTACCAATAATAATTAGGATTAAACCACTTGCGTGAGTGTTTTATTGGGATTTACATCACGACGAGTTCACAAACAAGGAACGAGAAATTAAGTACTGCTTGGGGCAAAGCCGACTGCAGTATTTAATTTCGAGTTCCTTGTTAGTGAACGAGTGAATGTAAATCCTAATAAAGCACGAACAAAGAGAGCTTGAAACATTTTAATATTCAATTTGAGCACACTGAATCTTTGCTTAAATTTCAGTCGTTGCTTTAAAAGGAGTTCCTATAGAAACATATAAAATACTAGTTACCTCAAGAAATTGTAATATTCCAAACTGTTTAATCTTTTGCTTAACAATTTCAAAAATTTGGCAACCGTGCATAAATTTCCATGTGTTATAACATTCACTACACGATTAATAACGCATGGAAAGCGTGCTATGACATAACATGTATCAGAACTCAAAATACATCAGTGTTGAAAAATTGAATATTAAATATTAATATTAAATATTAATAGATAATACAGTAGATTGTTAATTTTACAATTGCAGAAATATAGTCTTACTGTGTGAGTAATTCCAGAGAAACTTTCAACCACATGGGTCGGAATCGCCACAGCATTGACCTTTTTCCCAGACTTATCAATGACAGTTGTCGTGGGATGTAACCATGTGAGTGGCTGTAACAAAATTTAAAGATATAATTAAATTTTAGTTTAATGTGTATTATAGTTAACAAGTGGCAGCGCAGAGGAGTTATGCAATATCAAAGTGTTTTGAGTTAAGGGTACTTGATGCAGCGTAAGGAATGCACCATGCACATGCAACCCAATGGGAAATTTATTGAGAAATGCGAGCGTGTATTTTTTATGTACTGTACCAGTTATACTTTTTCCTTGAATATAACAAAGCAGAGTGTTAATTCGGCATTGTTATCAAAGTGAAGTGGTAGTGAATTGTTGAGATTTTGATTTATATATATATATATAAATCAAAATCAAAATGCGCCGGGCTTCAGCTTCTGTTTATATTACGTGGCACGCATGAGATTGCGGCACACGTGACATCACCGCACGCGCGAAATTGCTTGGGATTAGTTCGAGAGGTTGCAGTCCTGGTTTTTATATATAAAGTATACATATATATATATATATATATCGTGAATAGCATTTACATACTTACTACCACATATGTAATTTTTTTACGGCGCCCTTTCGCCCATAGTTTGCCATTAATTCATCAAGTAAGTCATTCCCACTATCCAAGTGATCACTGCATGGAATTGCGTGAAATATAGCTGTTAAAGTTTGTGCATATCAAGAAACTTACAGGCTCATTCTCCAAATTTATGGTGTCTATAATTTTGTTTTCAAGCTTCTCCATCGTTGTTAGTCCAGTGGATTGTTCTCGAGCTAACTCGTCACAGATGTGGGAAACATATTCACTGCTTCTTCCAATCTTGCCAATGGATAGTCTCAACTTAAATACGTTAAAAAATTGAATATATATTAATTATCACATAGATAGGTTGCATAATGCAAATGACTAACCACATTGCATGCAAGGTATCATTGAAATAACTTTTACTGTATTTTGCATACATTTGAGTACCGATGAGTGCACTTCTATAATTACATTTTATTCATGTTGGACACTTGGTGGGGAATACGGAAAATGGTGGCATGACACTCAAATAACTATAATTACGTATTGACATCACTATACCGTTATGGATACAAGATTTATCTAAATAGCACATATAATAAAACTATAACGATAATAATAATAATACGTTCATTAAATTTAATGTCAAAAAATAATGAATTGTAACATTCTTATAGATTATAAGTACTGCTGAAGTCCACCGAAAAATTTCGGCTGACTCGAGCGGGATTTTAACTCGCACCTTGTGGCTGACCGGTATCCCTAAGGTGTGAGTTCAAATCCCGCTCAAGTCAGCCGAATTTTTTCGGTTGACTTTTGCAGTGTAAGAAATAATGAAATATTTTCTCATACTTCTCTGAGGATGGTTCTGTAATACAACTCAATCAGAGTATTGTAAAAGTTATTATGTGGCAATATGATTTATTATATATTATATCCAGATTATTTACCAGAGTATTTGCTAACACCATCGTAGCAACTCCTTTTAACCACCTTTCTTGTGGGTGCAATTCAGTCAGAACATTTTGCAACACTCTCTGCAACACCACCATTGACTCTGTAAAAACTTGCGCCCAGAAGTCGAGGTACCTAATTGCCCAAGCAAGGAGGATCCCCTATAATTTATAGAGTTGGAATATTACACACCATATTAAATTACTTGTTTAAGCGCCGTCCCGCGTCAACGCTCCTCCTTTATAAAGCGCGGTAGATAAGAGCAAAAATATTAACCATCCTCGTATTATGTCATAAAGACTATAATATACATAATTGCAGTGTATTAGAACGAAGAATACACTTCAGAATATATTATGTGGAGAAATGTGATGTCCCATACTTTAAAATGAACTTCATTATTAGTAATTATTAGCGTAAACTGTAAATGCATCTCTAAAAAGACGCTTACTTTATTTTCTTCCATGAACAATGACAGCTCTTCCAATTGCTTGTTATCATGCGAAGGTCCATCCTTTGTTGAGGCAACGTAATTAACTACAATTCTTTGCGTACAGTAACTATTGTTTCTTGCAAAAGTATAAGAGGATATGTTTTCAACCCTTTCCCTACTAGGTCGCCCCAAACCATCCACTTTGTTATTTTACGCCGTCTAACGCTGGACGAGTGTACTCGTCAAGTGAGAACCCCTAAGGAGGGAAAGATTTAAGACGATCAACTTTGGTAGGAGTGAAGTTCTTGCTTAGTCAATCCATCTTAGCATGATAAACAATGTTTCGTTATTGGAGCTAATTTGAGGTCGCAAACCGTTGTGGTTAAATGTACTGCCGCCATCTTTTTCGCCGGTGTCTGCAATTCCGTTTTTTTTTAAAATTTCTATAGATTTTCAGACTTGTCAATCGAAATAAAAGCCTATATGGGGCTAGCATATTTTTGCTTCGTTCGTTCGTTTGTTTGTTCATTTATCAATAATTTCATTCTATTCATTCATTCATTCATTCATTCATTCATTCATTCATTCATTCATTCATTCATTCATAAACCGGGCATAATTATAAAACAAAACAAAACAAAGCAAAACAAAGCAAAACAAAGCGAAACGAAACGAAACGAAACGAAACGAAACGAAACGAAACGAAACGAAACGAAACGAAACGAAACGAAACAAAACAAAACAAAAAGAACATAACGACTGATTCACTGATACTATAAATTCAAAGCCGATAATTCTGTTACTGAACAATTATTTCGCTTCACAAATTCAAGAATGTATTTTCTAAAACCTAGACAATCACACAACCAACAAAACCTTTAAAGGCCCGTTTACACGTGAGATTTTCGATGCGATAAATATATCACCAACTTATGATTTTGATGCGTGTTTTGTAGAAAAACTGTCAACCGATTGTGAAGCCGTACGTGTCTTTCATCTTACTCGTGTTTCTGCGGATGTTTATGCCCGTTCGTCATGCTTACCATGCATCTAAACCAGAAGTTGGCGATATTTATGACATCAAAAATCGTACGTACGTGTAAATGGACCTTAACACGACAACTGGTCAACTCGTTTCTGTTTATCTTTTAGTGTCGTCTTTAATTAGAACTTTATAGATACAATTAATTTTCTTAAATGTTGCACAAAAGGCGTACTCACGCGATATTTCGCAGGACGTTGATGTCTTAACTCATTCCTGTCCGAGGGCTTTCCCAGAGGTGAATGAAATTGTCTGGCGTCAGCCAGAATAAAATACTAATATATATAAGAACAATTAATACCTTGCCAATTCTGGGGAGTTTGAAGATATCAGTGCAGCAGCTTTCGGAGCACTCATTCCTTCCTTGTTTGATCCAGACATCAGTCTACCTTGTACCTGCAGAAGAAATTCACTGAAGGGCCTGCTGATGTCTGGATCGTCTATCATAACGACTCCAGTTGTTCTTGACAAACTTTGTTGCATCTTCTTTCTAGTATAGAAAACATTTTATTGGTAAATTTTATACCACTTTTTCATTGTTTATAGATTATTGTATGGAGATTCGCGTGGCATGTGTTTGTAGCGCACTTTAGGAGGGTCCCAAGTTTATCAGTATTACTCCAAGTTACTCCAATTACCTCATGGGAACAAGGCTTCAGGGGGAAATAAGCAAATGTGAAATGCCTATACATGCATATACTTACGATGATGTTCCACATAAAAGCTGGTTTCCTCCACTGAGAAACATCAGGTGCACTCTACTTGGTATTCCTTGTGCATGGGCAAGAATCAATAGACTAAGTGACTTTCCAACACATTTTGTCTCCGAGAAGACCATTCCAATCGAGCTTTCAGCTAAAGTTATAATATATAGAGTAAACGACATTTCATATTGTGCTCATTTAATGGAAGTTTATGTTTTGCTTTTTTAATCGATGAAGCCTTACTATTTCGTTGAATGATGTAAATGGAATAATTTCGTAAAAATCTGACCATTGTTTTACAGAAAACAACCGTTATTTCTATAATGTTTATATACATTGACATTTTATTTTGGTTTTGTTTAACTCTTAAATTGAAACTTTGCATGTTGAGTAGTTTGAACTGAAGGTGGGAAGGAATATAATGTTTATATACATTGACATTGAGGTATGCATGTCTCACGTGACAGGATCTGTACAGTAGTAGTTTTATGAAGATGGCTGAATAAACACGAGGTATTATAATTTCTCACTTACTCCAAACATCATCTGGTTGCAGTGCGTTTCTAACTAGCCTTCCAACTGTAAAGGCTGCTGCCAATCGAAATGGAGTAACGTTCTGTCCAAATCCACATGACAGGAAAAAGAATCTGTTAATTAATAAGTAAAACAGCTTTTCCCAGTGTTTTTGAAAGTAATAAGCAGTCATGTCATTAATCATAACAACTTGAAGTTTGTTTCGAAGTTTGCAAGTTCATTGGGAAGTTCAAAATCCATTCTGAACTACGCATTTTATTGGCTGCTAG
The DNA here is from genome assembly GCA_964035015.1 of Corallium rubrum. NCBI lineage: Eukaryota > Metazoa > Cnidaria > Anthozoa > Scleralcyonacea > Coralliidae > Corallium > Corallium rubrum. The sequence goes on from CAXIUP010000025.1 coordinate 287,322, forward strand.
GAACCAAGCAACCAATCAAATGTGTAGTTTAAAACGAACTTTGAACTTCCCAACGAACTCGCTGTTTCCATAATTTGTTGCACACACTACATTACCTTTCAAGACACTCTTTTAAATACGCAAGATTTAACAACCGTGGCTTGATTTCAAGTTGGTAATGGCTGAGTGACTCACCCATTGGCACAAACTTGAAATCATCAGGACTCAAGATGCTTCCTCGTTCAATGTGTAACTGTAATGATAATGTTAAAAATTCAGATTCTACTTTAAATAAAGTTGTAATCGTAAAGTCTGTTTCATCATTAAAAATAGCGGCTATGAAGAAATCTACATTTTAAGATAGGCGCACGGGTACTTTTTCCGGGGGGCGGTGAACCATTTGCACAAAAAGGCGTTGCAAGTTGCCAAAATGTTTACAAAACAATCGCAAACAAATGATGGTGAAACGATGAAAAATGTTTACATATGAATCTATCATGTAGATCATATACTTCGCGTTACAAGTGGATAATTTCTTAGAAACCCCTTTCCAAATTTATTTTGCTGCCCAAAAGAATTTGATTTGTCCAAAAAAATTTGTGCATGGGGATGCAGCCATAGAGATTATGGCTGCAGCCCCCCGCCCCCACCCCGTACGTCTATGGTTTTTAACACTGTATGACCATACTGTTGCACTGCGTCTCAATCTATCAAACTATAGGCACAAATAAAAAATCGTGAATGGCCGTTCGTGTACGTATCATGTTAATTACTTTAAATAGTACTTACTTTATTCGATACAATCCAATACTTGTCTCCCTGGTATCCCATGAATGCGGGTTCGAAAAAGTATCGCCTAACTTCCTTCCTCTCATAGTCATCTTTGAGGTACTTCGCATAGAGCTGAATTATTCCTCCAGTCACTTGTTGACCCAATAGCAATGTTCCTCCTCCATACGACGCCCTGAGGGAGTCGATAAAACGTTGCTTTGTGCCGAAACAATTGACATTTAACACGATCTTTCTGAAGAAAGGTAAGAAATATTTGTCATTAGTTAAAGTGTCACTAACCTAAAAAACTTTTTCTCACGAATCTAAGATCCCTTATTGAGTGGATTAGGCCAGTTAAAAAATTATTGGTATTGGACGTTTCGTTGATCTTCTGTAGACGATAAAAGTTGTATCTGCATGTCCCATGGCGGAGTAGTAAAGGGAATGGGTATATTCCTGGTGTTACGTCAGACAAGTCAAACAAGGAACTCCTTTGAGCTCTGTCTATTGAATACATAGAATTTTTTTGGGTGAAAATTCATTTTCCCAACTAACTCAATGTAAAAATTCTGTGCATTCAGCAGACAGAGCTCAAATGAGTTCCTTGTTTGGCTTGTCTGACGTCACATCAGGAATATACCCATTCCCTTTCCTTCGCCATGGGACATGCATATGCCAATTTTTTCAACTTTGGTGGTCTACAGAAGACCAAAGAAATTTCCAATACCAATAATTTATTCACTGGACTAATCCACTCAATAAGGGCTTTTAGATTTGCGAAAATTTTTTTTGGGGGTTAGTGGCACCGTTCCAATCGTAATGACTTCCATAGATCAGCAACAGAAAAACAACATTCAGAGATCAGAACCCACTCGTGAAGTATTTTGAAGTAATTACTCGGGCTAGTGTGGTAGCCGAGTCTATTTCGGCTCCGTTTTTCTCTTATTCAATTATTTTATATTTTATTGAATTTCCTCATTAATTATTACAGTAATTTTTATTATAATATAAGCAAGAATACCACGTTTATTATTTACTGCTGATCTTTCAACCTGTTGACTTGGGCCTTCATCAGAGCAAATGCCAACATCGTGTTGGCTTACGTCATATAAACAAAAACAACTTAACAACCAGAATCACGTAAGCGTTTTGGTTTATTTGACGTAAGCCATTTGCTCTGTGGGTAATTTAAGCTTGAGCTGCAGGTGAGGGTTAACATTTAGCTCTGAGAAGGGACAAAAGTATATTTATTTTATAGTTCTAATGCATGAGTTCTGACACAAAGCGAAACAGTCAGAAATGTGTTGTATTTTAACTGGTTTTTATGACATTTTATGACCTTCAGTGTTCTTAAAAATCACAAATCCCCCCCCCCAGAAGAGTCCCTTTTTCTGAACTCCCCCCGGGAAAATCCTTAAAAAAGCCGTGCTGTATTGAAATGCTTTAATCGCAGTAGTCGAATTCATCAGCTCAACGGGGATGTTAAGATCAATAAGAACGAAACTTGAACATCTATTTAATATTCAAACATATTAAATTTTATTGAACTGACGTTTCCTTACTGTCCAGTAAGATCGTCAGAGTGAAGGGAATAATTTATACGGTTGATTATAAATAACTTAACTGATACATAACTAGGTGGTGAAAGATGTGACAGAAAATACTAATGAGACGACACATCTTTCACCACCTATACCTATAGTTATGTATCAGCTAAGTTATTTATAATCAACCACTGTAAATTATTCCCTTCACTCTGAAGATGTTACTGGACAGTAACGAAATGTCAGTTCAATAAAATTTAATATGTTTGATTATTGGTTTCTTGTTTGAATTCAACAATGCCTCGTTTAAGAATAGTTTGCTGGGCAATAATCTTTTTAACCAGACTTAGATTTCCGCCTGGTGCCTCAGCCCTCAATTGCATCGATCTTTTAATATATTGGAAATTCGGCCATGACGACCACGACCATGACATGACAAAAAAAACAATCAAAAAGATATCGAAAAACGTGGAATAGTCTTATAGCCATATGAGAATTTCTCCACCGGTTCAAAGCTCTGTTTCAAAAACAGAAAAACAATCGTTAATCATTGAGATTAACATCTATCAACATTTCAATTCTAAAAGTTTTATTGTTAGTTTCGAAACAAGTTTCAATACTGTTATTTTGAACTTGGTTTAGAAAGGGGGCATAACATATATGTAAATTTGTCAGAAAAACGCAACATTTGTCATCAAAACCATCTTTGCTTCAAAGTATTGACAAGAAAAGTATACAATTCCGTAAACAACAAACCAATACTCGCAATATAGTGTATATTTTAGCCCGCAAAATACACTACAATTTTACTATAATAACTGATATATAAACATAATGTCAGCTAGGGCCCATCATTATTCAACGGAACGAAATAGAACTTGTTGTCGCATCATCTCACGGAACGGAACCGACGTGACACCAAACACTTCTTTGTCGCAGTGAACAAAATAAAATAACCCTTTGTTCCAAAGGTTTTTAGGTTGGATATGACATAATATATAACTGCCAGTAATCATAATCCAACAATACTATAATCCAACAATACTATAAACAAATATATATATATATATATATATATATGTGGGATTTGGTCTACGAAACGCAAAGAGTGCTCGATAATATATAGTTAGAGCAAATATAGATGATCTGCCTGAAGATTCTTTTTTAGATGAAACAGCCTGTTGCAGACTTTTGAGGAAAGCGAATATATATATATATATATATATATATATATATATATATATATATAATATATTGTGCTACCTCGACAAAGTATCTGTGCATTTCTCATGGTAAGAGCATATGTTTACGTTCAGAATTCTGACTTCAAGAAAAGAAAGAAGAAATCTGAAGTTCCATTTAATTTGGAAGGAATTCAAAAGTATCGGATATTGCAGAAAGGCCGTTTAGCGTAAATGAAATGATAACAACTTGCGGCATGTTTCATGCAATTTTCAAATTAATATTCTCTAAGCTGTAAGGATTAAATTCGTCGCATGAAACGAATTTGAGTTGAGCGCGACATATCAACTTTTGGCCTAAAGCATACAGACCGGTACCATCTAATCGCCTGCACTGCAAGATACACCGTCGCCAGTGTCTTGCCGTTTAGTAATGCTAGAACAATGGACTGCCTTGTTAGAACAAAGACCTATTTGATAAAACGAAGTGATATTCCTAGTAATGAACTTTTTTATGATAAGTAGAAGTAGAACGTCAACTGAGTTTTAGTTTCATCAAAGACAAAGTATATTTTAGTTAAAGATATTAACACTATACCAATTTACACGTGCTTGCAAATATTTCAGGATCATGCATATACCACCTATACTTTTTCGGAATCAGGGAATGCGATGACTAATTTCACCGTCAAACTATAGACTATAACATTCATACATACAAGAACTGATGCTAAAATTAAACTGGATTCATGTATGTTACGCACCTGGTTGTCACTGTTATACGATCCGCAGTGCCACAAGAGCATACCCAATGCCCGGCCGAACCTTCCGTCGAAAGCTGCATTTCTCCAATAACTTTTAAGGTGAAGTCACCGAGAAATTCCCTTTTCTTTCCGAAAACGTAGAAGGTTTCACCATCTACGGTAAAAAACTGGGAACACGACTGTGGGCTCTACAAAATATAGACAACGTGCATGCCGTGTTAATGACTGTTCATAGTGCCAATACACATTTGGCAGAACTTATATTGAACCATATCCTGAATAACAAGGTCAAGGGAAAACTACAAAATCTCGTCTACAAACGTACCTCATGAACATCAACGGTATTCGACATACTTCAACTAGCTTTACTGCAACAATGCTGGAGAACGATAGAGAAGATCCCTTCAGTCGGACGGTCAAAGTCAAAGAGAACAAACACGAGTCAAAGGGGTTGTTTTAAGCCTTCTCGATCCCGCTGCTTTTCTTTCCAGGAGTTCAAATTTAAACCAATCACTTGATGTATTTTCGAACAGTGCTCTTCTATTTTACAACCACATACACATATTAATGCTCCTTTGTTTCTTTACAGCCGCGGGCCTTCTTACATACATTGAAGTTGCAGGCATACACTAAATTGATAGGCGTTGGAAGACATTTTTCAACTCGTAATGTCGTTACTACAGCTGAAAATCGTCTAGCTTTATGAGCTACATCATGATCAATGGTAAAACATTAATTGTCTCTTTATCCCATATTTTTCTTTAATGGGTAGATTTCCGAGGAACTTTTTAGGCCCAAAATGTAAGCCTGTTTTCAAAAGTTTGCTGACTTCACTATTTTTAAGACATTTGTTTTATAATTCAATCATTATAATTCAAAGACATTAGAGCTGTTTATACGGAGAAAATAACTTACGAGTAGCTTGTAGTCGGCAGATAAATATCTATAACAACAAAAAGTATAATAGATTTGCTTTACTACCGTAGAATTCCGAAAGTAACGGCCCCCCGAAAGTAACGCCCGGCCCGTTCGAATGTGGCGCATTTTTTTAATGTTTCAAATACATGTTTATCCAGCAAAAAAGTAATGTTCGTATTAAAACTTAACAATCAACTTAAAGCTACTAATATATGCTTTTTCGATTATCGACATTTCTGTTCGATGAAAGCATGCGTTCGTCTTTAATTTTTCAATATTTATAACATGTTCTCTCTTTATAAGTTGCCACCATCGCCGCCGACGATCATGTCAAGGTCATCATCGCTGCTGTCGTAAAACATTACGTCCTCTACATTAGGTAGTTGTTAATTACAGAATCATCCTCAGAAAAAGTTACATGAAAATAGGACTAATGTAGTAAATAAATAATTACTGATGAACGGAGACTTTTGATATTTCTTCCTAACGTATTTCAACCATCCGAAAGTAACGGCCCCCAAGGGCTACTAAATCCGAAAGTAACGGCTCCCGTTACTTTTGGAATTCTACGGTAGTATAAGTCTTGCTATGACAAAACAGGTTTTAATATTTAACGAAAGTTCAGTTAAATGAAACAGCCCATGCTTCTCAGTGTATAGAAGGTTGGCGATTATTAATATTATCGGCTTGATCTATTCTCCTACAGGAAGGTACCGATATACAGTTTTACTTTGTAGATCTATAGTCTATAACGATAGCATATTTCTCTATACTATTTTTCTACAATAGTAATTGTCTTAATAGTGCATGTACCGCAAAACATACACAAACCTTCAACACGTTGCATGTAAGTCGTTAAAAACACCATCAACGCCTATAATCTGACTGTTGTTTGTTAATGACAAGACATGCATTTATATGGAAAACTACGAATTGCAGCGTCATCAGTATACTGCATGTTATATATTTCTCATGGAACAGTTTCTCCTTTTTTAAGTTCAAAAAACTTAATTGTAAGTCTCACAGAACAAGCTTCCAAATGTTGTAAAAAACAATGATCTTTGCCGCACTAAATAATGTCACTATAGAGATATATAACTGACAATACCGTTGAGGTATATAATGGGGAAAATTGTCAAACTTAAACAATATTCAAAAGTCCGGTTTCTTCTCTTACAATATTTAGTCTCACTGAGAAAAAATTAATTATACTTGCTAAAAGAACACGGAAGAAATACTACCCTTTGCTACTCTTACTACATTTGCTACCTTTACTACTCTTGCTACGCTTGCTACCTTTGCTACCTTTGCTACCTTTGCTACCTTTGCTACCTTTGCTACGCTTGCTACCTTTGCTACCTTTGCTACCTTTGCTACCTTTGCTACCTTTGCTACGCTTGCTACGCTTGCTACGCTTGCTACCTTTGCTACCTTTGCTACCTTTGCTACCTTTGCTACCTTTGCTACCTTTGCTACCTTTGCTACCTTTGCTACCTTTGCTACGTTTGCTACCTTTGCTACCTTTGCTACCTTTGCTACCTTTGCTACCTTTGCTACCTTTGCTACGCTTGCTACCTTTGCTACGCTTGCTACCTTTGCTACCTTTGCTACCTTTGCTACCTTTGCTACCTTTGCTACGCTTGCTACCTTTGCTACGCTTGCTACCTTTGCTACCTTTGCTACCTTTACTACTCTTGCTACCTTTGCTACCTTTACTACTCTTGCTACCTTTGCTACCTTTACTACTCTTGCTACCTTTGCTACCTTTACTACTCTTGCTACCTTTGCTACCTTTACTACTCTTACTACCTTTGCTACCTTTGCTACTCTTGCTACCTTTGCTACGCTTGCTACCTTTGCTACCTTTGCTACCTTTACTACGCTTGCTACCTTTGCTACGCTTGCTACCTTTGCTACCTTTGCTACCTTTGCTACGCTTGCTACGCTTGCTACGCTTGCTACGCTTGCTACCTTTGCTACCTTTGCTACCTTTGCTACGCTTGCTACCTTTGCTACCTTTGCTACCTTTGCTACCTTTGCTACCTTTGCTACGCTTGCTACCTTTGCTACCTTTGCTACCTTTGCTACTCTTGCTACCTTTGCTACTCTTGCTACCTTTGCTACCTTTGCTACGCTTGCTACCTTTGCTACCTTTGCTACGCTTGCTACCTTTGCTACCTTTGCTACTCTTGCTACCTTTGCTACGCTACCTTTGCTACTCTTGCTACCTTTGCTACCTTTGCTACGCTTGCTACCTTTGCTACCTTTGCTACCTTTGCTACGCTTGCTACCTTTGCTACCTTTGCTACCTTTGCTACTCTTGCTACCTTTACTACTCTTGCTACCTTTGCTACCTTTACTACTCTTGCTACCTTTGCTACCTTTGCTACTCTTGCTACCTTTGCTACTCTTGCTACCTTTGCTACCTTTACTACTCTTGCTACCTTTGCTACCTTTACTACTCTTGCTACCTTTACTACTCTTGCTACCTTTGCTACCTTTACTACCTTTGCTACCTTTGCTACTTACTTGCTACCTTTGCTACTCTTGCTACCTTTGCTACTCTTGCTACCTTTGCTACTCTTGCTACCTTTGCTACTCTTGCTACCTTTGCTACTCTTGCTACCTTTGCTACTCTTGCAAATTAATATGGAGTTGGGGCCAAAAACCTTTTGTTACAAAACATTTTACGTAAATATTATAATAAATCATTAATAATTACAATTGTCGTAACTACAGCTTAACCAATCACAGAGCTGCTTCCAAGCGCTGCGAGCTGACTCTCTCTCTCTATATATATATATACTATATATATACTATATATATACTATATATTTATATATACTATATATATATATATATATATACTATATATATATACTCTATATATATATATACTATATATATATATATATATATATATATATATATACATATATATATATATATATATATATATATATATATATAGGCTAAATTATTTCATTTCGACAATAAGAAGATTCGAATAACCACTCTTGTTTTTAAATAAATAACATTTTATTTAACACACAAACGTTTTCGCTGTTCTTAGCTCTTCAGGTGTGAGGTAATAATGAGTGGTTGGGTTACTTTGATATTTACATGTTAATTTCGCTCTACTGTTATGTTAATTTAAGATTGTTTGCATACATTCCTTTGACGTTACGTCACATATATATAGTTGTTTGTTTTATTTCATTTACCTAACTTAAAATGTGTTGAGATCTGGTTGCAGAAGAGAAATAATCTCTTTTTCTTTGGATTCCATAATGAGTCTATTTGAATCTTTGTACTGGTAAATTGGGATTACATTGAAATATCCGTTATTACATTTCGCTAGGTGATCATCACTAACGGCCAGATGTCTGTATGTTTATGGCGGATTTGCTCTTTATGCAACGTCACTCTCTTTCGGAGATTTTCTGTTTGTCCGATATAAAAACTGCTGCATTTGGTGCATATGATGATGTATACAACGTTTCTTGCTTTACAATCCATATTTGATTTAATGTTCCAGATTTTCCCGGTTTTTAGCGTAATGTTCTTTCCGGTAATTAAATAATCGCATGTTTCGCATTTTTGTTCTTCACATTTTTTATCTGTTCCTCTAGCAGTTAACAAGCTAGACTTTTATGGCTTTAGAGGCAATACATTAAAATGGATCCAAGCCTTCCTATCAAACCGCTCTCAAGAGGCATCTATTAATGGAACTAAGTCATCTTCCAAAGAAGTTATCTCTGGAGTGCCACAGGGATCTGTTCTTGGCCCCGTCTTATTTCTGCTATACATCAACGACATCACTACTAACATCAAATCCAATCTGCGCCTTTTTGCTGATGATTGTGTTCTATATAGAGAAATATCTAACCCTCAAGACAACCAAGTGCTACAAAAGGACTTAGACCTCCTTTCTGAATGGGCTACCAAATGGCAACTGAACTTTAACGTATCCAAATGTTACCACCTTGGTATTACTTTAAAGAGATCTCCCTATTCACATAGTTACGTTTTGCTATCACAAAATATTCCATGTGTAAAGTCTACAACCTATCTGGGAATTACCATCACGGACAATCTACATTGGAACGCACATTGTGAGAAAATCTGCAAAAAAGCCAATAGCACTATAGGCCTTCTCAAACGTATTCTGGGCGGCTGCACCGCTGAAGTTAAATCCCAAGCATATCTGAGTATGGTCCGTCCCAAACTCGAATACGCAAGTTGTGCATGGAATCCGTATACAAAGCTAAACTCTGATAAAATTGAAATCGTTCAACACCGTGGTGCAAGATTTGTCTTTAACAACTACTCTCGTTATAGCCATGTATCCCTGATGCTTGAAAGTCTTGGCTGACCTTTGCTAGAACAACGCAGACTGTTGAGTCAGGCCTCAATGTTTTATAAAATTCATCAGAACTACGTTGGCATTTGGAAATTGTCAAATTAAATAGGAATTCCAGATTACCAAATAGTTACCCCTATAGGCAATTACAATGTAACAACGATATATTTAAATATTCTTTTTACCCTCGAACAATAGTTACTTGGAACAATCTCAATCTGTCATTCCAACCTGATTCTATTGAACATTTTAAGAACACTGTGATGCCCTCTATCTATAGCTTTAGCCTAGGTTTGATTTACATAGATTATATTTATTTTACTAGAAATTACTATCGCAAGTGAAGTGCTGCCTCAAATGGGATGAAAACCCACAAGCAACTTCATGTAGTCTGTAGCCAATGTGACACCCCCCTTGCCCATTCCACCCAAGATTGCCCACTCCACCTGAGTTTGCCCACTCCACCCAAGTTTTTCTGACCTCTTCCCCATAAGAGCCCACAGAGTTGCCTGTGAAGGGTGCTGGAAAGTCCCAAAATTTAATATTAATTACAATAGACAGAGTATTTACACATTTCTTCTATATTTTTTAATTATAAAATTGAAAACTACAAGTTACTATAACTTATCGCCTGACATAATACAGTATGGCAAGGCTTT
>CAXIUP010000025.1:302500-312500 GCA_964035015.1 Corallium rubrum
GCCGAAAAACTGGCAAAGTTGTAAAGCATACCACCTATAGCAGTGTATTGTAGGTGCTGTGGTAGAACACAAAGTATTATGCTCAAGACTAGTCCTCACACAACGCCAGTGAAAGTCCAACTATATACCCACCGTAATCCGTATTATCAGAGCCGTATTATATAAAAATTATAAATTACTTATGTCATTGTACATACATTTATAATATGAGACAAGCACAAAATGTTCAAAATTATTTTTATTACTTTTATTCACCTTACAAAAATCACAACACCATAACACTTGAATACAAAGAGGATGACCCATCATCCCAACATGATCGACGCAATAGATAATTGCTACTCTTCTCTCTGACTCTCTCTTAGTTTTCCCACATAACTGAAGTGAATAAACACCTTGCCCCGTTAATAATATAATTGCGGAAACCTTCTTCGCTACAGTAAACTACCAAGATTTCTCCGTTCTTCAACAAACTTGATTCGCCCTGCACGACTTTCATGTCCCACACTGTGTCACTGTACATAAATAATGCTCGGCCACTTGCGTGCTGCGTTGATAATATAGATTGTGCGCGGTGCATTGTGGGATATGCTTTATACCTCCTCTGTATATATTATACAAAAGTATATATATCTAGTATATATATCTAGTATATATATCTAGTATATATATATATATATATATGTATATATATATATATATATATATTTTATATATAGTATATATATATAGTATATATACTATATATATATACTATATATATATATATACTATATATATATATATATATATATATATATATATATACTATATATATATATACTATATATATACTATATATATATATACTATATATATACTATATATATATATATATATATATATATATATATATATACTATATATATTATGTATACTATATCTATATATATATCTATATATATATATATATATATATATTAAATATATACTATATATATGCTATATATATACTATATATATATATATATATATACTATATATATACTATATATATACTATATATATATACTATATATATATACTATATATATATACTATATATATATATACTATATATATATATATATTGTAGCGGGAGTAGAGCACCACAGTGTGGGTTCCGAGATCGATCACACAAACAAGATATATGCTTTTATCAGCTTTTATTTAGCGAGCACATCTAAACTGGCACAAGCAAGAACAACACCGAACAACTACGTGCGCCCCCGCACATACGGTACATTCCAATCATATCGCGTGATAACACGTCACTCAGAGCTAACTCGCTACAATTCCCCCCTAGCAAAATAAAAAGCTGTCCTCAGCTTAACAAAACATAATCTTTCGTTAAGAAAAACGAAACAAAACTTAAACACATAATACTAAGTGTATAGAAAAGTTAAAGAGTAAAGTCAAATTCTGGATGGTCCAATAAACGTTTAAGGACGGGCTTGGAAATCTGGCCAGATTTCGTCAGTTGGACTTTCGACACGATAATCCTGTCCTTTGAAATAACTGCTGACACCGCGTGGTAACGAGGCATTGGGCGATGAGTAAAAACTTGCTTTCCGTCTTTGGGGTCTACATAAGCAGGCTTATAACTGCGCCGATGATTAGGAGCTGTGTTGTTGTAGGTGCGAAGAAAGTGAACTGTTACTTCATCGGTGTCGCGAGTGGTTTCAATGGCTTCGGCGAGGTGCCACTTCGAACTGTCGTCAGGGTCGTTTAAGATTAGAAAATCGCCAACGGCACATTCTTTGGGCGGCGGAGCCATGTCCACGGTTTGATTACCAGGCCGCGGAACAGGCGCTGAAGTACATGCAGTTTGAATATCGTTTTACGGGTAGTACCGGGCTAGACGTTGGATGTGCGCAGATTGACGAACATGCGTAGTCGGCTCTTCGATAACATACAACTCGTCTCGGATGCGACGAACAACTTTAAACGGGCCACTCCAATGTGTCAAAAGCTTCGTAGCAAGTCCGACTTGGCGAGATGGTTTGTAGAGAAGGACGAGGTCGTTCTCGTTGAGAATTTGACTGCGTTGATGGGCATCGTAGTAGTCGCGTTGAGACCGGCGAACTTCCCGTTGTGCCATCTTTAGATTCTCGAAAGTGGTTGCCATACGCCGTGTCAGTTCCGTAGCATACTCAGTACGATCTTGGGTTAGAGTAGCTGGTGAGCCGTATATAATGTCTTCAGGAACTTTGGGTTCACGGCCGTGCCAGAGAAAGAACGGGCTATAGTCGAGACCTTCGATTTTACTGCTTCGGTATGCAAAGGCACACGTGGGAAGATACGTGTCCCAATCCTCTTGAAATTTCCTGACGAATATCTTCAGCGTTGCGGAGATGATACGATGGATTCTTTCGGTTTGTCCGTTGGTTTGTGGATGATATCCGCTTGTATACACTTGACTGACATCCAATAAACAGCAAATTTCTTTGATGAGGTTGGAAAGAAACTGGGGACCACGGTCGGATAGTAAGCGTTTTGGACAGCCATGACGACAAATGATTTCCTCAAAGAAGGCGCGTGCAATGGTTTTTGCTGTGGCGTCAGAGATAGGAATAAATTCGGGCCAGTGTTTGAATCCATCGATAACGGTTAGAACGTAGAGATTTCCACGTTTGCTCAGTGGGAAGGGTCCGAGGAGGTCAATGCCAATGGTGTCGAATGGTTGCTCGTGGAGTTGAGGGTGCAGATAACCTGAATGGCGTTGCAATGTTTGTTTCGCCTTTCGACAATCAAGGCAGGTTTTGATCCATTTCTTAACATCACGATACATGCCAATCCAGAAGAAGCGCTGTCGGAGACGCTCGTAAGTTTTAGTCCGTCCGAGATGTGCGGCTAACGGTGAATTGTGGAACGCGTACAGGATTCTTTTCTTGAGTGAGTCAGGGGTAACTAGTTGACGTAGTGGTTGGGAGTTAGCAAGAACATCGCGATGATAAAGCAGGCCATCTTCTATGGTGTAATGACGGGCCATACGTTTGATGGTGTCTTGATTTGGCCGTAAAGGGTTGGACGTGTCCTCTTTCAGAAATTGGATGAGTGGTTTTAACTCGTCGTCAGCAAGTTGTTCCTCGGCAATAGTTTGCAAAGGAGGGAGAAGCGCTGGAATGGCGAAACACAATGACTCGTTGGTAAGCGCTGGTTGGAGGAGACACACGGAGGGTACATCTGCGTTAGAGGAGACGACTTCTGCAGAAGCTTCAGGGGACTCCTCGTCACACTCGGGAGAGCGTGAAAGAGCGTCAGCATTATCGTTTAGTTTGCCTCGGCGGTGTTCGATCGTGAATTCATATTCGCTTAGTTTCAAAGCCCATCTTGCTAACCGACCGCTCCTGTGCTTGACACTCAAGAACCAACGAAGACTATCGTGATCTGTTTGAATGGTAAATTTTCGGCCGTACAAGTATGGGCGTAGTTGATCACAGGCCCACACAATAGCCAGGGCTTCAAGCTCTCTGACATTCCATTTCTGCTCTGCGGGTGTAAGAGAACGGCTTAAATAGGCGATGACGTGTTCTACACCGTCGCTGTCTTTTTGGGCCAAGACTGCGCCAAGTCCTTTAAGAGATGCATCCGTTTGAAGAAGAAAGGGAAGATCGAAGTTGGGACAAATAACCACCGGATCAGTCGTTATTCGGTGTTTGAGCTCTTCGAAGCTGCGGTTCATCGCTTCAGTCCATTGAAAGGGAATATCTTTCTGTAAAGCCTGACGTAGAGGGAAGGAGATCTTGGCATAATCTTGGATGAATCGACGATAGTAGGATGTTAACCCTAGAAACGAACGGATTTCTTTCAAGGATGTTGGTTTTGGAAAGTTAGTTACGGACTTGACTTTTGTCGGGTCAGGCTTGATTTCCCCTTGAGCGGTTACGACGTGGCCAACAAAAGTTACCGTTTGACAAGCGAGTTTGCACTTTCTGGGTTGGAGGGTCAGTTTAGCCTGCCGTAATCTGTCGAACACTTGTCGCAGGTCGTCAAGGTGTCGTTGCCAAAATGGGGAGTGAACGATGTTGTCGTCTAGGTAAGGTAAACAGATTCTCCATTTCAATCCTGCAAAAACAGCATCAATAAAACGCTGAAAAGTGGCGGGCGCATTTGATAGGCCGAATGGCATTACGTTGAACTCGTATAGTCCCTCGTGTGTGATGAAGGCTGTTTTTTCACGGTCGTCCGGGGCCATCGGTATTTGCCAATATCCAGATCGCAAATCTAACACAGACAGGTACTTGGCTCCACCCAAAGCATCGAGGGCATCATCAATACGTGGTAGGGGATAAACATCACGTTTTGTCACTTTGTTGAGGCGACGGTAATCGACGCAAAATCGTTTTGTTCCATCCTTCTTGGCTACGAGTATAACTGGGGAGGCCCACGGGCTCTGGGAAGGACGGATTATGTCGTCTCGTAGCATGTCGTCGATCTGTTCACTGATGACTTGTCGTTCTTTCGGGCTTACTCGGTACGGAGCTGAGTTGGTTGGCTGCGCCTTTCCTGTATCAATGTGATGGTACACACAATCGGTCTGTTGAAGGCCTTGAGTCGGAGGTTGGAAATGGTCACAATATTCTCTGACAAGATTCTTGAGTTCGACCTTCTGGTTGGTGGTAAGATGTGGGTTGTCATTAATTTCCAGGTCATCGAAGAGTTGTTGCAGGTTACATAAAGGGGTAACGTCGGTGGGTTCTGTCGGATGTGGGATTGTGTGGCATTTGGCGTGAGTTGTACCACTGAGTGGAGAGCTAGATTTTGTAGAGGTATCAAACTGGTTGATCAACATAGCCTGGTTATCCAACTCTCTTTCGTCTGGGGCTCCACCAAGAAAGTTAACAACTGTCACATTGTCACCGTCCATAACTTCAAGTTGTGCAACAGCTGTCTTGGGAGGAAGGATAAGTGTTTCATCCGAGGTATTAACGACAATTAGTGGAGTACAATGGTGTTGTAAGTCATGGAGTTTAGCAATACCAGGCGTAAGGTGGAAGGCTTGTGGGAGATCTTGAATGGCAGATTTGGTAACATAAGCTTCACTGTTTTCGAATGAACCGAGAGGAATATCAGGTTCAACATCAACAAAGGTGGCAGACCGTGGAGGTAGGAGAAGTTGTTGACTAATTCGTAGACAGTAGAGGGAGTCAGATGGTTGGGTAACAAGGTTGCACCAACGAAGTTCCATATCAAGAGCTTCGAAGTAAACAGTTCTCTGCTTAAATTTGAGAACTGCTCCCATGCGAGTCATGGTTCCCACACCAACTAGCAGTCGGGTTGATAGCTGCTTGGCCACTTTAAATCGGATATTAATTTGACACCCAGGTGCAAGTGTCATTGGCACCAGTACTTCGCTGGTAACCTCGATTGCACTACCATTAGCTCTACGTAGAATCAGGGAAGGGTGAGGTGTTTCTTCAAGAATGACATTAAGGGCTTTGAGAGAGTGATAGAACTCACTATCGATTAGCGAAACAGATGAACCAGAGTCAAGTACCATCTGCACTTTGTCTCCTGCAACCTCAACAGCAATAGCGGTTAATTCAGAGTTCCCATTAATAGTAAATGACAAGTTACCAAACTGATTACCCTGTCTCTGGTGCTCTGGTGGTGGTGGATATTGGGCAGATTCATTCCCTGTGATCTGGTGTACACCAGTCTGTTGCTTTCGAGGTGGGAATCTCCCAGGCAAAAATTCCTGAGTAGTACGAATAGCATCTGACTGACCCTGGCTGATGGTACGCTGGCTGTTGTTAGACATTGAAGGATAGGAACTAAGGCGCTTTTGACGCGAAGGACAATCACGACCATAATGTCCAAAACCTTGGCATTCGTAACAAGTGAAGCTTTGGTTTTGGGGTTGTGGGCTCATATACTGGGATGGGCATTCTCGAGCCAGGTGACCAAATCCATTACAAGCATTACACCTGAAAGAACCTCCCCGTGGTGGTGGTGATGTGGGAGGAGGGGTGAAGGTGGTGGGCCCTTGCCATGATTGATATCTTTGCTGGGATGGTAGATCTCTTCGGGGGGTCATTCTTTGAAAATCTGATTGGATACTTTTATTCTTTACAAAGTTAATTGAATGGGTGAAGGATTGAGCTTGTGAGGGCCTCTTGGTTGTGGATGTTCGTGCATTAAAGAGTTTCTCTGCTTCTTCAAAGGCTTCTGCCGCAGCAACGGCCTCCTTCAAAGAGGATGCTTGTTTCACCGAACTACGCAAGTGGCGCTGAATTTCAGCTCTTAAGCCTTGTTCAAAAGTTGTCAATTCATTCATATGGCTCACAGTGCAGCCGTAACGCTCTAGGTTAACAACTACCGACTGCATACGGCGAGAATACTGTTTCACACTCTCATAATCCTCTTGTCTTAACGATCTCAATTGTAGCATGTAATATCTTACAGGATCATACTCTTGAAATTCAACTTTTAAATGTTCTCTTACCTTGTGAAAGATTTCTTCGTGCTTTTTTTCCTCGGTTAGTTCCTTTATCTCGGTGGTTATAATGTACCGTTCCGATACAATCCGTGCATATCCAGTAACATAAACCATTAACATATTAATTTTATCTTCGGGGTTCATTTTCGAAATGGAAACTGTTGTTTCGAAGCGTTGCAGCCACTCAACGATATTCTGAGTACCTTCGCCAGAAAATGGAGGTAACACGGGAAGAGTCCATCGAGGAGTCGGACGAGTTGTATTTTCCTTCGACTTCCCAGGTTGTTGTTGCTGTTGTTCGCTCTTCGAGTGTTCTAAGATTTCATTAAGCTCCATAACTTCTTTTTGGAGTTCTGATTCTTTCGACTGTTCAACGTAGGTTTTTAGTTTCTCGATCTCCGCGACTAGTTGCTCTTCCTTCGATCCTTCCATCTGTTTTCTCAACGAAGCAACTTCGACCAACAATTCGCCTTCCTTTGACATCTCGATTTGCTCTTTTAAATTATCGACTTCGGCTCGCAAATCTGGCTCTTTTGACATTTCAATTTGCTCTCTGAGACGTGCTATTTCTTCGATCAATTCCTTTTCCTTAGACGGTTCGATTTGTTCCTTTAATTTCGTAATTTCGATCCTGAGTGTTTCCAAATCCTTGGCCATATTGGATGTCGTCGATCGTGTGTCAGGTATTCGTTTAGTTAATAACTATCAACGTTTCTTCGATCGTGTCTCTGCTAAAGATCTTTCCCGGGCGAGCCCCCAAAACTGTAGCGGGAGTAGAGCGCCACAGTGTGGGTTCCGAGATCGATCACACAAACAAGATATATGCTTTTATCAGCTTTTATTTAGCGAGCACATCTAAACTGGCACAAGCAAGAACAACACCGAACAACTACGTGCGCCCCCGCACATACGGTACATTCCAATCATATCGCGTGATAACACGTCACTCAGAGCTAACTCGCTACAATATACTATATATATATATATATATATATATATATATATATATATATATATATATATATATATATATAAATATTACCTCCTCAATTTCAATTTCGGCTCCAAAATGTAAGTTCAACATAACCCACAGTTTCACTTGCACTTCCTCCAACCTCATTTACTGTATCTCTTGCAGTAAATGTCCCATGCTTTACATTGGAGAAACTGGAAGACGTTTAGGTGACAGGTTTGTTGAACACCTTCGTAATGTCAAATACAATGTGCCAAACAAACCTGTTGCCAGGCACTTCAACAGTGCCAACCACTCCTTTTCCAACATGAAAATCTGTGCCATTCAGCCCATTACAGGTTGTAACGATACTCGTCGTAAACAAGAAATGCATCTCATTTACAAACTTGGTACCATTCACCCTCACGGCCTCAATGAGCGACTCTCTTTCATTTAGCTCACTCCACCACCATATTCCACACCTTTCCCTTAACCTTTTTCTGATGATTTAAATAGTAGTTTATAACCTGTTTCTTTGCCTATTTGCAGGTACCTGACCCACAAATTGGGTCAGCACCTGCACACAGGCTAAAATTACATATTACATATTAATTTATTTGTTTACTTTGTTTTTATTGGCTTACATGTGTTCACGTGATTCCCATTGTAGCTCTGCTATAAATACGCGTGACCACATGTGAGTTGTTTACTAATTTCTCCTGACGAAGGGCCTTCGCTCGAAACGTCGAGAAGATTTTTCTCTGTTTTTCAGGCCAACGTGACTTAACCCTGGTAATATTTGGATTTCAACCGTGGCCGACGCTGACCTAGAAGCTTTTAACTATATATATATATATTTGTGAAATTCATTACTAATTCATGAGTTTTGCAACCAATCCAATTTCAGAAATTGCCTCACATGTATACCCCTGTAAACCCCATACAAACTAAAACCAATGATGCTAATTAGTTACAACCACTAGTGGATGTATACTCTTCTGATACAACCACTAGTGCTTGTAACTAATTAGCATCTCAATATCCCAAAGGGATTTTTACTATTCATTCATTTCACAAGTTGTTTACAACACTCGCGTCCTTGTTGTATTTTATATACAATCACTCGCCTTCAGCTCGTGATTGTATATTCAATACAACACGGCCGCTCGTGTTGTAAACATTACATATATATATACTAAAAGACGAAAAAACTATAAGAAGAAAAAACCCTCACAGAGGGTACATTCAAGACCAGATTTAACAACCACACCAGCTCCTTCAGAAATCAGCAACGCAAGCGTGCTACTGAACTGAGTAAATACATTTGGACCTTAAAGGATTCAAATGTCCAATACTCAGTCAAATGGAAAATAATCAAGCGATGCAGGCCCTATTCCGACAAAACAAAAAGATGCAACCTATGCCTTCATGAAAAGTTTATCATAATTTGTCATCCAGAACTATGCTCACTGAACACTAGAAACGAACTTATATCGACATGTAGACACAGAAAAAAGCACTTGCTATGTAACAAATAACCGATCAGATTTCAACATTTTTAGTTTAATTATTCATAACTCTGTAAATTTAAACCGCATTTTATTGCAATGACGTCACCCGTGTAATATATTCAAGTTTCCTAGGCATTAACATCAGACGCGATAAACACCTGATGAGTGTGGTGAGCCAGGCTTGCCATACGAAACAAATTTGTAGTGTTTAAAGTTCAAATGAAGTAACCCAAGTTTGTATTTTTCTCTTACTATATATATATATATATATATATATATATATATATATATATATATATATATATATATATATATATATATATATATATACACACTATATATATACACACTATATATATACACACTATATGTATATGCACTACATATATATATATATATATATATATTATATATATATATATATATATTTATAAAATAACAGGTATGCTACGCACGCTCTGATTGGACGAGAGCCATTTCACTCAGAGGACAGAGACACGTTTGACGTCATTTTCATTTTATATTGTACAACGCATGCTCTGTTTGGTTAAATCTCACGTAATCACTGGCGTATTTATTTGATTACGCCATCATTCGTCAGCTGAGTCTCGGTCACTTTGGTGGCTTCTCCTTGGTTTTTTACCTCGTAAAACGCTTAGTTATTTTATAAAACAAACAGAAAATCGCTTTTGTGACTCTGTACTGTGATACAAACACGAATGACGCAATTTCAACTGGAAAAAATGTGTACTCCGGTTGAAATCACGTCATTCGTGTTTGTATCATATACATATATATATATATATATATATATATATATATATATATATATATATATATATATATATATATATATATATATATATATTATATATATTATATATATTATATATATTATATATATTATATATATTATATATATTATATATATTATATATATATATATATATATTATATATTATATATTATATATCATATATCATATATCATATATCATATATCATATAACATATATCATATATCATATATTATATATCATATATCATATATCATATATCATATATCATATATCATATA
>CAXIUP010000025.1:317500-327500 GCA_964035015.1 Corallium rubrum
ATCACGTTTCGTTGTCTGTTTTGCCTTTGTGATCTGTTGTTGTTAGAACTGTGGTTTTCGTTCTCTATAGTTTGTTTGTATGTCAGGGGTGCGTCAAAGTTACTTCGTTTTAAGGCGTCGTTGTAGAGTGGTGCTGTGGTGTCGAAGGTCTCTTTGTTACATGATAAGTTGTTAATGCGTTTGTTAATGGATGTAGGTAGTTGGCGTAAAATGGAAGGTGGGTGGTTTGATAAGCGGTTAATGTAGAGAGGGTCGTCGTTAGGTTTTCTATAAGGTTGGTATGTGCCGTCTGTCAGGTCGAACGTTATGTCTAGAAAGTTTACCCGTCTCAGGTTTGCCGTCGCTGTTATTTTCAGGCCGAAGTTGCTGAAAATCTCGATCAGGTCTTTCCTCGCTCTGTCTCCCAATCTACCAGAGGTGGTTTTGATAGCTGCCAGGCCATCGTCGCGGTACAGACCAATGGTGCTTCCGAAGCGTTTTTCGAGCGCGTTGAGTATAAATAACCGACGAGTTCGCAGATTTCGGCTCCATCGTGACTTCCCATAGTTACATCAAATGAGTTGGTGGAGTTTCTTTTTGTCCAGGTCTGGTTGTTGTTGAAAAGGAGGGATTTTCTGGCATGTTTGATGATCTTGATGTCGTAGTCGGAGATGTCAGTAAATTGTTTGCCCCAGTTGATAGCGTCGTCAAGTAAGCGCTCGGAAATAGATGGGTAGAAGCTTACGATGTCGAATGACAGGAAGGTGTATTTGCTTTTGTCATTTATTGCTTCATACCAGGAAATCGTGTCGTCGGAGTTGCGCCACTGATTGCTGCATGTTTGGTTGCGGATGTCGTTGTTTATTCGGTCTAGGATCGTCTTTCTCACTTTACCGAGGTTGCTCTTCGCGGGGTTTATTAGCCGGGATTGGGGGTGGTTATCAAAGTTTTCTTTATGGTTCTTTAGAGAGATGAATGCTTGGGTGTGTGCCATTGGTTCTATGCGGTTTGCTATCTTCAATTCGTTAGCTATGATCTTCAGTTGATGGTTGATATCGTTGATAGTGTCGTCTTCAGCAATTTTGTATGTTTTTGTCACATTTTCGGTTAGTAGTTTACTGTATGTTGTGGCGCTCATTTCATACATATTTCTTGTCTTGTCGGCGGGGATAAAAACATTATGGGATGTTTTTATTCTTTTCCTGTCCTCTTCTAGCGATTGGATGAACTCGTTGGTGGAGTGTCGGAACTTTATGTTCTCAATCATTTGCGCTATGTCGTCTTCAAAGTGTTTCAACTCGGGGACGGGTGGAGGGCTTCGCTTCGATTTCAAGCCATATGTAGGAGGTTTCCGGGTTTGTTGATCGTTGGTGTTGCCGTGCAGGAAGAAGTGTGCTTTCCAGCGCATTTGTGGTGAATAGCGCTTGGTTCCCACAAATTATTAGACGGAAATTACTGAATTATTGTAGATCACAAAATACTACGACTTTTTACGTTTTATTGCTTGAATATTCTCACGGTCACTCCTGTCTCGCTCACTATCACACTCACTATTCGTCTCACTCACTCTCACAATTGTAAAACAAACAAAAATATCAAATTACGCCCCACCCATGTATGACTCATCGCTAATGTAAACACCTGTACCGTGAATTAATTAACAAGGTCACGACACACTCCCCCTATTTGAGAACAACTGTTTTCAAATATCAATTCAGCTCCAAAAATCTAGCTTAAGGAACTACTTAAAGTTTAAATGTTTTTCTAAATTGTTAATCATCATCGTCTTCAATCTCATACATGTGTTGAATGTTCCTTGATGCTTCAATTGCTGTCTTTCGTTTTGGTCTGAATTCTCTTGCTTCTGGGTTCAGCTCTTCTTTCCCTGGTTTTTCCAAGTCACAGTGTAGCTCCATTGGATAGAGAAACTGTATTGGTCTCTCCAAGTATGACTTTCCAGCACGAAGTCTGACTGCCCTTACGATTCCGTCTCTCCCTGGGATTAACTTGTGTATCACACCGATTTTCCACCGTCCACGGTTCTTTTCCTCTCCCTTGATTAGAACTACATCCCCTTCCATCAGCTGCCCTTGCTTCCCATTGTGTCGAAGGTTATGCTTCTCACGAAGTGCTCTCATATATTCGTTCTTCCATCGCCGCCATAGTGCTTCTTTACACTTCTTTAAATATTTTACTCCCTTTCGTAGATCTCCTTCGATTTCGGCTGGCGGTAACTCTAGGAGGTAGTTGGCTTTTCCAAATATCATAACGTTAGGTGTAAGGACCGGGAGCTGAACGTCGTCTTCGCAATAGGTTAGGGGCCTGTTATTTAGCACGATTTGAATGTCCAGCAACACGTCTTGCAACTCCTTGTAAGTGAGCTTTGCGGAACCCACAACTTTATACAACGCGTTCTTCACCAGACCAACCATTCTCTCGAACATTCCTGCCCACCAACTTGCTTTGCTTAGATTGAACTGCCACTTGATTTTATGTTCCTGCATGAAACCATGCAATCTTTCATCTCTGGTTGCTTTCTTGATCCATATTGAAGCAGCATGAAATGTTTTGCCATTGTCCGATATAATCTTCGCGGGCCAACCTCGTGCTGCAACAAAACGCTTTAAACTCGCCAGGAATTCTTGGCAACTCATATCTGGTAATAACTCTATGTGTACCCCTCGAGTCAGGCTGCAGGTGTAAATGATAATATATGATTTGAGCTCGGTCTTCGTCTTGTTTCGATAATAGATGGGACCGGCATAATCCACACCAGTAACTTCAAATGGTGTTGTACCCTCGGTCCTCTCTCGTGGAAGGTTGCCTTGTGGTGGAACAGGTACTGGCATGGTATGGAATCTCTTGCATCCATGACACTGGCTGATGACTTTCTTGGCGAGGGCTCGCAGTTTAGGAATCCAATATTCTTCACGAACTTTGCTCATCGTCAATCCAACTCCCCCATGTAGAGTCTTCATGTGAGCTTGCTGGACGACCATTTCAGACAGAAGATGTTTGGCTGGGAGATAAACAGGATATTCTCCTTGAATCCTTCCTTTGCAGACATAGATTTCCTCGTCATTCTTTTGTAGATTCAGACGTGCAGAGTCTTCCTTGAATGTTTCGAGTTCCAAACTCTCGATTTGAACTCGTTGGATGAGGAACTTCATCTGCTTCTGCGTTTCTTCTGTCACCAATGGTCCGTTGACTTGCTTGCCAAGTATGTAGTTATCGATAAATCTGTTGATCCATGCTAAGATTCGTACGGCTTTCCAAAGCCTCATTCTTTTTCGAAGACTCTCGACGAAATCTGTCTTCTTCTGAACTGTTGTCTGCATCACTTCTTTCACCAATCGACTTTCAGATTCAGATGCCTCACTTGGTTTGATAAGAATTTGCTTCGGCCATTCGTTGGGTTCACTTAACCACGTTGGACCTTTCATCCAGGGGTTGTTGTTTTGTAGCTCTCGTGCCGCTCCTCTGCTGCCTATATCTGCCGGGTTCTGTTCAGTCGGGACATGCCTCCAAACTATTTGCTTCTCGTTGATCTTCCTCACTCGATTTACGACGAACTGCTTGTAGTTTCCTTGTCCGTTGATCCATTGGAGACACACAGATGAATCAGTCCATGCATAAACACTTGTGATTGGAAGATGATTCAGGACTTTTCTTGTGTTGTGGAGAAGGTTAGTAACCATGTGGCAGGCGACTAATTCCAGTCTCGGTATGGTTAAATCTCGCTTGGCTAGTCTCGTCTTGGATACCAAAAACCCTTGGGAAACTTTCTCATCTTGCTTGACCACAGCATGGATGATGGCACAACACCCGAGAATACTTGCATCTGCAAATCCATGAAGAACGATTTCTGTGGAGAGCACTCTCTCTCTCTAGGAATACATCTGGGCATGGTCAGCACACTGGGCAGATTTTTCAACCATCGTTCCCACCGATTCTTCACATCATTGGGCAAGTCCGCATCCCATCCAAGTTTCTTGTCACAAATATCGCGGAAGATAACTTTGGCAGTTAGTAAGATGGGTGCAGCTAGACCCAAAGGATCATAAATTCTGGCCATGGTTCGCAGCACCACTCGCTTGGTTGGTGGTTCTTCTGGTTGCGGTAACGTAACTGACAGCGTGTCTTCATCCTTGTTCCATCCCAATCCCAGGAGTTTGGTTTCAGCTGGCTTAGTCCCTAAGCTTTCTTTCGCGTAGGTAGATTCTCCATCTTCTGTGATATCACTCTCTAATTCCACCGCATTTGAATGCCACTTGCGCAGCACGAAACTTCCTTCACTTAGGATTTCCTTGGCTTGTTCCTTCATTACTTCAATCTCCACCACGGTGTCTCCTCCAATGTTGATGTCATCAACATAAGTTCCTTCGGTTAATTCTTCCACGCACCTTGGGTACTTCTGTGCATACTTCTCTAGGTGGACCTGCAAGGTACCGCCAAGAAGGAATGGACTTGGTCCCAACCCGAACATGGCTCTGGTCATCCGGTAAATCACAGTGGTTTTGTGTAGCAGGTCGTTTACCCAAAGGAATCTCATGGCATCTCGCTCAGCTTCTCGTATTACTATTTGCAGAAATGCTTGTTTTATGTCACCAGCTAGGAACACAGGTTTCATCTGACTCCGCAGGAGAATATCGAGAATCTTTCTTTGTAGTGGAGGACCAATTTCTAAGCAATCATTCAGTGAAGGGGAATCTGCATCGGCCTTTGAGGAAGCATCATAAACGACACGTACTTTTAGTGGATTCTGCATGTTCTCGAACCACAGGCTTGTGAGGGATGTAATGCTCTCGCTTTCCACCTGGCTTTTCTGGTGCCACTTCTATGATCCCTTGATTCCGTTGATCCTCTATGATGTCATGGTACTTCTCGAACAGGCTGGGTTGCTTCTCAAGTCGGTTCAACAATGACTGTAATCTTCTCTTGGCGACATGGTGGTTTGTTGGTACTTGAGGATGACTGGCTTTCCAAGGCAAAGATGTCTCGTACTTCCCATCTTCCCTCTGAGTAAGCTGTTCCTTAAACTCGTGGTGTACACTCTCTTGGTCACCTTCTGCTCGATCTTCCAGGCCCAGCACATCTAAGCTGCAAAGCTGCATGTAGTCATTATTGGAGTTTCGCGTGAACATCAAGTAGGAATGCTTCATCTCTCGTCCTCGTGACATTATGGTCCACCCCAAACTAGTTTTCTCAGCAACAGGCATCCCATCTCCTCCAACTCTAGCAGGTGTTGATGTCTTGATTCTCGAGATATCACTTGCACCCAAGATTAGATGAACTGGTAACATTGGTTTCTTGTCATCATCGACCATTTGAACCCCTTTAAGATGCTCATGAGTGTCAATAAGTTCCTTGTATCGTGGGTTAGGCAGTGTTAACAGTACGTCTCTCTCAACACAATTCACTTCAGAGCACATCTTGAATTTCCCATCAACACTGGTTATTTCTACATCATAAACATCTATCTTCTTGGTTGTGGTATGTAGCATCATTTCAATTGTTTTGAATTCCTGTCTCACTGGCTGTTTTGCTGTTAGGTTCATAAGCGTCTTAGAGGCATATGAATTTCCAGATCCAGTATCCAAAAGGGCTCGACATCTTACTCCTTCCACTTCCACAACAACAACTGGGAACACAACATCTTTTTCATTGGCTTGACACATCGCTTTACGAGGAGATTGAGCTTTATCACAAAGTGAGGTGTGATGTCTTCTTTGGCAATGATGACACTGTACCTTGCTTCTGCAGTCGCTTGCTCTGTGCTTTTCTCCAGTGCAGTTAAAGCAGCGTCGCTTGTTACTCAGGATCTTCTTTCTTTCACCAACATCGGTAACTTTATCACATTCCACAGATCTATGGCTGTCATCATCGCAATAAACACATTGTCGTTGTTTCATCTGATCCCTGGTTGTCAACGATTTTTCCTTTCTACCGTCCTTTGATCCACCATCCTTATCCCCTTGTTGTAATGGGTTTCGCTCAATCCATTGTCTCAGGGCCTCAACCAATTGTGTAAAAGTCCACTTTTTCCAGTCTGTTTCAGTTCTTATTAGGTCACTACGAATACCTTCGAGCTTGTCCAACGTCATTCTCACATTTCCAGCTACATCGCCAAGCTTTCCAAGCGTATCTAGGGCTTGAACATCACTAAGAAGGTTGTCATAGAAACTGTGGATTTTTGCTCTTGATGTGCCGTGTATGACAGGTAGAGATAGAATTTGTTGAACGTGCGCGTTTACAACTTCGCTTGCATCTCCATATCTTTGCTCCAACATCTTTTTGGCTCTCTGATAACCTTCACTATTTGGTGGTAACTTTTCAATCGTTGCGCGAACCTTGGGTATGACAAGTTCCTTTAAATATGAAAACTTCGCTTCGTCCTTCATTGTCGTTTGATCAATTTGCGTCTCAAACAGACTCCAAAATCTTACCCAGTCAAGATGTGTCCCTTGAAACTTCGATATCTGCAGCTCCGGTAACTTTGTTTGGATCCGTTTCTTGTCAGCGATCTCCAACTTCTTTTCTTCGAGACATAATGCAAATTGTTCATCTCGTTCTCGCTTCGCAAGCTCCGCCTTCTCTTCTTCTTGTCTTAATAGAGCTCTAATTTCAGCTTCTTCTTGAATTTTCTCGTCGCGTTGCTTTTCCTTGCGCTTTTTCTCTTCGTTTATCTGCCTGGCGTCCAGTTCCGCGATGGCAGCTTCGTAAATCAACAACTGGTTCTTTCGTTCACTTGCCCATCCGTCGATAGTTTCGTCATCTTCGTTGGCGTCGATTTTCAAGCATTGAATAACATGAATCAAGCTATACGCATCATTGGTCTTTGTTTTCAGTAGAGAACATTGTCTGTTTACATCGTCTGTCACATTAGATTCCAAGATTCCCGCTGTCTGTCGATTGAAGTACGCTAGTTTTCGCAATAACGACTGAAACATTGTTTCTTTCGACTCGATTTCCTGCGGCAAATCAGGTTGTTGTTGGTCTTCTTGTGTTTCAGCATCTTTCCTTTGTTTTCTTGTTGCCATCTCGTCGTATTAAATTTCCATCTAATCAATGCCAATTGATTAACTCTCAAAACACGATTATAATCCCGTCGGAGGTGCCACTTTTGTGGTGAATAGCGCTTGGTTCCCACAAATTATTAGACGGAAATTACTGAATTACTGTAGATCACAAAATACTACGACTTTTTACGTTTTATTGCTTGGATATTCTCACGGTCACTCCTGTCTCGCTCACTATCACACTCACTATTCGTCTCACTCACTCTCACAATTGTAAAACAAACAAAAATATCAAATTACGCCCCACCCATGTATGACTCATCGCTAATGTAAATACCTGTACCGTGAATTAATTAACAAGGTCACGACACATTCGTTGGATAACACTTTCGGTCTTGTCGATGATATTTCTTCGGTACTCGTCGTGGGTTGGTAGTCCAATGTTTTTTAGAGAGTAGTTAAACCGGATCTGTTGCATTTTCACTGTGTTGATACCTAGCCAAGGAGAGCGCTCAACTAAGGTTAGGAGCGATAATAGACCAAGTGTTGACCGTAACAAAGGGGTTACAGTATTGGCGAATAGTTTTAGAGCGCTCAATACCATTATAGGTAGAGGGAATAATATTTAGGGAGATTTGCTGTCGCTACTCGGAGTTTCAGGCGTTACGCGATCATCAGGCAACTGACAGATCTGGTGAAACTGCTCTCTATTTACAGTGTCTTATTAGGTGTCTGGTTTCACGTCGGCATTTGCTAAACAGTTCAGTTCGTTTGTTCAAAAGGTTTTTGTTTCTGTCTTTCATAATAAGAAGTTTTTCTTCGACACACAGGTTGCATCTTCTTGAACCAACTTTGTAAGCGGGGACTTTTCTAACCAGGGACCACTTAATACTAAAATTTCTTCGTGCTGCCTTCAATTTCCAAATGTGTTTAGAAAGTTCGGTTTCGGTAGAATATTTACGGTTATTGAATGACTTGGCATGGTTCCGGTATCGGTTTTTGAACTCATTGGCCGTTACTCCAATGTATTTCATCTTTTCACTGCTATCGGTGGTTGAGACCACGGCCTGATAAACAACGCTTTTTGTGAGGCATTTACCTTCGATGGCGCATTCGTTAGCTCGTCTACAGTTGCACTCTTGAGTGTCGTTGGTGTTGCCGTTTGTGTTACTTTGTGTCACGCGTTTGGTTAGAATTTTTTTGTTGTGTCTGTTTATGAAGGTTTTCATGTTTTGGAGGCAGCTATAGCTAATTCGTACAGTGTGTCGGTTGAAAATTTTGTGTAGTTTGTTTGAGGGTGGGAAGTGTTTGTCGATCAGTTGAAGAAAGCGTTGTCCGATGTTCGTTTTATCGTTCCTGCTGTAAGGTGGGTTGTACCATATCACGTTTCGTTGTCTGTTTTGCCTTTGTCATCTGTTGTTGTTAGAACTGTGGTTTTCGTTCTCTATAGTTTGTTCGTATGTCAGGGGTGCGTCAAAGTTACTTCGTTTTAAGGCGTCGTTGTAGAGTGGTGCTGCGGTGTCGAAGGTCTCTTTGTTACATGATAAGTTGTTAATGCGTTTGTTAATGGATGTAGGTAGTTGGCGTAAAATGGAAGGTGGGTGGTTTGATAAGCGGTTAATGTAGAGAGGGTCGTTGTTAGGTTTTCTATAAGGTTTGTATGTGCCGTCTGTCAGGTCGAACGTTATGTCTAGAAAGTTTACTCGTCTCAGGTTTGCCGTCGCTGTTATTTTCAGGCCGAAGTTGCTGAAAATCTCGATCAGGTCTTTCCTCGCTCTGTCTCCCAATCTACCAGAGGTGGTTTTGATAGCTGCCAGGCCGTCGTCGCGGTACAGACCAATGGTACTTCCGAAGCGTTTTTCGAGCGCGTTGAGTATAAATAAACCGACGAGTTCGCAGATTTCGGCTCCATCGTGGCTTCCCATAGCTACATCAAATGAGTTGGTGGAGTTTCTTTTTGTCCAGGTCTGGCTGTTGTTGAAAAGGAGGGATTTTCTGGCATGTTTGATGATCTTGATGTCGTAGTCGGAGATGTCAGTAAATTGTTTGCCCCAGTTGATAGCGTCGTCAAGTAAGCGCTCAGAAATAGATGGGTAGAAGCTTATGGTGTCGAATGACAGGAAGGTGTATTTGCTTTTGTCATTTATTGCTTTATATCAGGAAATCATATCGTCGGAGTTGCGCCACTGATTGCTGCATGTTTGGTTGTGGATGTCGTTGTTTATTCGGTCTAGGATCGTCTTGCTCACTTTACCGAGGTTGCTCTTCGCGGGGTTTATTAGCCGGCATTGGGGGTGGTTATCAAAGTTTTCTTTATGGTCCTTTAGAGAGATGAATGCTTGGGTCTGTGCCATTGGTTCTATGCGGCTTACTATCTTCAATTCGTTAGCTATGATCTTCAGTTCATGGTTGATATCGTTGATAGTGTCGTCTTCAGCAATTTTGTATGTTTTTGTCACATTTTCGGTTAGTAGTTTACTGTATGTTGTGGCGCTCATTTCATACATATTTCTTGTCTTGTCGGCGGGGATAAAAACATTATGGGATGTTTTTATTCTTTTCCTGTCCTCTTCTAGCGATTGGATGAACTCGTTGGTGGAGTGTCGGAACTTTATGTTCTCAATCATTTGCGCTATGTCGTCTTCAAAGTGTTTCAACTCGGGGACGGGTGGAGGGCTTCGCTTCGATTTCAAGCCATATGTAGGAGGTTTGCGGGTTTGTTGATCGTTGGTGTTGCCGTGCAGGAAGAAGTGTGCTTTCCAGCGCATTCGTTGGATAACACTTTCGGTCTTGTCGATGATATTTCTTCGGTACTCGTCGTGGGTTGGTAGTCCAATGTTTTTTAGAGAGTAGTTAAACCGGATCTGTTGCATTTTCACTGTATTGATACCTAGCCAAGGAGAGCGCTCAACTAAGATTAGGAGCGATAATAGACCAAGTGTTGACGGTAACGAAGGGGTTACAGTATTGGCGAATGGTTTTAGAGCGCTCAATACCATTAT